>JAUBOC010000097.1:685316-698274 GCA_032275365.1 Anablepsoides cearensis | reverse complement strand
ACACACACACACACACACACACACACACACACACACACACACACACACACACACACACACACACACACACACAAGGTCATATTTATATCCTTGATAGAACTGTTCATTGACTTCCAGTTGTTTCTATAGCCTAGCCCTGACCCCTTACCATAAACCTAATCCTCACAGTGCACACCTAAACCCCCATCCCAAAAATGGAGTTCCAGCACTTTCAGACCGGACTTTGGTCCCCATACTGCTACTGCTCTTGACATGGTAGGTGTGTATACCAGAAACGGTCCTAAAAAAGGTAAAAAAATACAAGTATGTACATACACACAAAGAGGCCATCTTTTCCAGGTTGCAGCAAACAACATGAAGTCCAGAGAGCTCCGCTGCAAACAGAGTAATTTAATCAGTTCAGCTCTCTGCTTACAACTAATTCTTAAAGAAGAGGAAAATATCAAGCAGAGCTGGCCGGAGCGCTTTGTAATTTCAGCTGTTGCTATGGTAACGGAGATTTGAATGAGTTACCCCATGCTTCAAGATGTTGTTTTAATTCTAATGCCCTAATGATAAAAAAGGAAAAAAACAAACATCCCCAAGAAGCAAAACACAGGACTTCATGTAAACCTTATTTTTTTCAGGTGGAGGAGTTTAAGTATCTATGTGTCCTGAATGATGGTAAGATGGAGCGGGAGCAGGATTCACTGATCCTCATCCTCATGAGGGCATTGCGTCAGTCGGTTGTGCTGGAGAAAGAGTTTTGTACAAAGACCAGCATTTTATGGCTTTGTCTATGTAACAACTCTCACTTGCAGTCATGAGGTTTGGTTCATGAACCAAAGAACCAGATCTTGGATCCAAGCAAATCCACAAAAAAGTTTGAAATTATCGTCCTTCGTAGGGTGAACAGGTCCAGCCTTAGAGATCAGATGAGAAGCTCAGAGTAGAGCTCCTCTGCATCATAATGAGTCAGAAGTAATTCATTTGATCAGAATGCCTCCATTTGGAAATGTTTCTGTGCATGTCTCATTGGGAAGAAGCCCCAGAGCAGCAGTGTTAACCAGGAACTATCAGGAGGGATTGTGTATCTTCTCTGGTCTAGGAACACCTTGGGATCCCCCAGGAGGAGCTTGAGGGTGTCTCTGGTGAGTGGGAGGTCTGTGTTTCTCTTCTGAACTTGTTGCAGTCAGACCTACAGTCAAGTATATTTTACCGCTTAGTCAAAGGCAACAGGTTCAGGAGACCTCCCTGCACTCACAATAGCTTAGACCAGATACTCAATTACTCCTGCAAGTTCTGGGTCTTACATGGGGCCTTGTTCCAGGTAAACAAGCCCAAAAACATCCTCATGAGATGAACCACCTCAACTTGACTTCTTTTGATGCAGAGGAGCAGCAGCTCTACTCTGAGCCCCCTGACCCTGTAATCAGGCCCTAACTGTCATCAGGCTGATGGTCCTCTTTGAACAATAGGGATATTTATGACACTAACAATTGTTAGGCTGAGGGTCCTCTTTTGCATGTGAACAGTTTTGATGGTCTCCGTTAAACCTGTTTGTCCACCATATGGAGGCACTGCTTATAAGGCTGAGTTTTCACTCAGACTGAAGAAGTCTCTTGGAGGAGAGACGAAACGTTTAATTAAAGAAGAACCCGTCCAGAGGACCTACTTAACATTTTTTTTTATTTTTCTACCTGGATTACTGAGATGCATCAGGACATTTAGACTCAACTCTTGATTCACAACGACTGACTGAAGTGATGCCCTCATTATAATAATAATACGTTTTATTTTTAGTGCCCTTTTCATCTTGCAGTTTTAAAAGGCTATTATCCTCATTACTGGGTATGCGGATATTATCTGTTGATCCATCTCCAGCTGCATCCTACCATTACTCAGGAACAAGACGTACAGATACAAGAACTCTTCAGCCTGAGGAGAACATTAATAGGGTCTAAGTAAGTCTAAGCCAAAAACCTTAGAATGTAAGGTGGCGGGTGATATGCATTTAATCAAGGAATGCCAGGCTTGTGGCGACTACACCACTGCATCATAAATAGGATTTATAAAGAATGCTCCCCCACACAATGTTCAATATTTAACACTTCTAACAGCTCTTTTTGTCTTTTCTCACACCGCCACTCGACAGATTCAAAAGTGGGACTGTTGGTGTGAAAAGACAGATGGTGTTTCAGCTCTGAAAGTCTAAAACGAGCTATGGAACACCTGTTTCAGTTTTGCTGCTTGGTCTATGTTAACTTTTAGGTCAGCCTGGAGCATGAGTCAGTCTAAATTTGAAGGGAGGAAGAGAGTCAACTTTGTGGATGTCTAAAGGAAGAAAGTTCCAGAGTCGGGGAGCAGAGTGGATAGAAAGCTTGGTTTCCCATGGTGCTGAGGCACAGGAAAACCTGAAGGAGTGGGAAGGGAGCAGCAATGTGATATGAAGGGCCAAGTAGGACTGAGGTGATGTGATGAAATGAGCAGGGTTTGCCTGTAATGCAAGCAGCTGAATTTTGAAAACATTTAAAGCTCAAGGAGTGATTTGTGAGAAAAATAGAAAAATCAATATGGAAAAATGACAAGACTAAGAATAAATAAGGAAGCTGGCGAGAGATAGAGGGGCAGAATCTAATATTGATTCAAAGATGAAAATATGTAGAGTGAGTGAAATTATTGATGTGGGAGTGAGGTGATAGACGACTGTGAGGTGGTTTATTCTCAGAGATGAGCGACACAAAACTATTTCTAATTTACAACTTTATACAGACATTAGAATGATATTTGATTTTATTATTACAGATGGATAGAGGGGTAAGTGGTTAGGTTAATGGTTGGATGGATGGATGGATGGATGGATGGGTGGATGGATGGATGGATGGATGAACAGTAGGTAGTTGGATGGATAAATGGGTGGATGGATGGATGGATGGATGAACAGTAGGTAGTTGGATGGATGGATGGGTAGATGGGTAGATGGATGGATGATGGATGGATGAACAGTAGGTAGATGATGGATGGATGGATGGATGAACAGTAGGTAGACGGATGGATAGATGAACAGTAGGTAGATGGATGGATGGATGGATGGATGGATGGATGGATGGATGGATGGATGAACCGTAGGTAGATGGATGGATAGATGGATGAACAGTAGGTAGATGGATGGGTGGATGAACAGTAGATAGTTGGATGGATTTATGGATGGATGGGTGGATGGATGGATGGATGGATGGATGGATGGATGGATGGATGATGGATGGATGAACAGTAGGTGGATGGATGGATGGATGAACAGTAGGTAGGTGATGGATGGATGGATGAACAGTAGGTAGATGGATGAATGAATTGATGGTTTAAAATAGTTTGAAAATAAATCAATAGATGATTTTAAAGGAACAGTTTCCAAACAAAGAGCCTCTTATTTTACAGTACTGTTCAGTCTGCAGGTTTTGGTTATAAAAGATCTCCTGGGTCCATCTGTGGAGAAGCCCGGTCCATGGCGTCACTGATCAAATCATCAGTTTTGAATAAAATTTGTAAAATAATATCATCTGATTTAAGCTCCTGCCCTCCTTTGGCTGATGATTATCAAAATGTTTGCCAACAGTCATGTTCTCCCACAGACATGTGGGAGAACATGACTGCAACACAAGGATAATTAAGAGCAAAAAATAAAAAATAAACAAAAGAGCTGTTGTTTCACCTTAATGATGAGAACATAGAACAAAGCGTTTACTACATGGTAATAATATAGCGCTTTATCAAGTCCCTCCGGACCCCAAAGCGCTGTAGACTTACAGGATATTCACCCATTCACACACTGATGATGACAAACTACATTGTAGCCACAGCTGCCCTGGGGCACACTGACAGAGGCAGGGTTGCCATGCGCCGGCGCCACCGGACCCTCATCAGTAGGCAAGGTGGGTGAAGTGTCTTGCCCAAGGACACAACAACTGAGACAGCTGGACAGGGGATTGAACCGGCGACCTTCCGGTTCCAGGACGACTTCCCTAACCACTCCACCACAGCTGCCCATAGTGAGAAAAACACCTACAGGGAATTTATTCAATCTAAAACAAATCACTCATTACAAAATTGATTGTTAATTTGTCCCAATACTTTTGATTGCTTAAAAAGTGAGAGGCATATCTACAATATGTTGAACTCTTACATGGATGGATGGATGGATGGATGGATGCATGGGTAGCTATATAGGTGGTTAGAGGAAGGATGGAAACATACGGTAGATGTTTGATAGGTAGGCTGATAGGTAGGTAGGTAGGTACGTACGTAGGTAGGATGTTGGATGGATGGATGGATGGATGGATGGGATGTTTTTTTAATAAAAAAGTAAAATCTGATTGTAACTCAGGTCACCTTGAGATCCATTTAGATCAGAAAACAGAGACAAAAGTAGCAGTTTCACCCTTTGCTCACTAGGTGGCGCTATTGCAACTAAAATTAAAACAAAAGCTTTTTTTTTTTTACTTTATTATCATTTTTATTTCTATTTGAGCAGCATGTCATTAAAAATGTTATTCTGGAGATTAATCCATCAGAAGTGAGCTGTTATAGTCCCATTTTTAATCTAAAATCAATGTGAATGTGCTGAAAAAACAATATATTTAATGTGCTTTGTTTTAGGTTGACCATCTCAGCAGAATGCCCCATGCAGCTAGAGGACTTCCCCATGGACGCCCACGCCTGCCCGCTCAAGTTTGGCAGCTGTGAGTACAGAAATAAATAAATAAAACCCCGCTGTTAGCGTCTATATCAGGTCGTACTAATCCCAGCTCAATCACTGTTACACAATGGCTTGTTGCAGACTGATGCAATGACTTAAATTTACATTTAAAGCATAGCGGGACATTATTTCAATCAGTGCATCCCTGTTTTTAGGAAAAGAAAATTGGCAAAATGTGCAAACAGGGCCTATGGCTGCAAACACTTTGCATAAAATAAATATTACCTATACAGTATTCAACTGAAAAAAAATGTCATGCTCCTTCTTTGTCAAAGGTCATTAAAATCCCTCAAATGTTACTGCAGGGACTATGGCAAGTCAATTTATAATGTCAAACTGGATTGTTTTAACACTAGTATGGCAAGCCAATTTGTAATGTAATAATAAGTAACACTTATTACACAAGTAAATGACAAGGCAGGTTATCATATAAAGCTAAACTGGATTTTTAAAGCAATATGGCATGCCAATTTATCATGTAATAGCTGAGCTAAATTTTTTAAAACCTGTATGGTAAGGTGATTTATCATTTAATAAACTGGGTTTCTAAAACTTTTAAATTAAGCCAACCTATATTATAGTTGGACAGGGTTTTTCAAAACCAGTATGGAAAACTAAATAATCATGTAATGGTTTTATTTGATTTTTAAACCCAAATGGCAAGAAATTTATTATATATGTGGGATTTAAAAACCCTTACATCAAGCCAATTTATCATGTTAAAATTAACTATTTTTCAAAAATAAAATTGAAAGGACATATATCATAGCCTGACTGTATCAACACCTGTATGGCAAGCTAATTAATCATATAATAGTTTAGCTATATTTTAAATGGGGGGTATTGTGTATTTTCCAGTCACTCAGTTCAATACCACAATCAAGTAACTATTTTACTTTAGTTGTTATGAAAACGCATGATAGTAATTGCCTTAAAATTGGCCTCTGTATCTTTAAGGACCTCCTACCATTTCCAACACTCCCACTTCAGCACTTCTTCACAACAATGCTTCAGGGGAGGGGTGCTCCGTGGGGAGGGAGCTTGGCGGCAGACTGAGCTCCATGGAGCTTTGTGTAAATAGGCGGTGCTTTGTACCAGCATGTGTTTAGACAGTTCCACATGGCTACCAGAAGAATCAAGGATTGCTCAAACATGCATGAAAGCAACACTCTAACTGACTGACTCACTGTTTTTCATGAGGGATTAACATTACAACATGATATAAAGCTAAAAAATGCTGATTTTGTATACACCCACCCCTGTTTTTTCTAAAGTCTTATGGCAAGCTAATTTATAATTTAATACATAAGACTAGAGTTCTAGAGGCTTTTGTCAACCAATATATCATACTATAGTTAGAAGGGTTTAATGTCTAAAAACTGTAATTAGAGATAAATGTGTGGTGTGATTAAATGTGACACTGGCCTGCCGTAGGACCCTCTTGAGGCCAGCACTGGGACAGGTCCTGTATTTAGACAGGGAGTGTCCCAGTTTTATTTAAAGACCCACACCCACAGAGGTCTGTTGGGCTTAAAGGATGAGGCTCTTATCCCCAGATTGCGGCGAGATGTGGCCCCGCCCACACTCTCCTGGTGACATTGCACCTGTGAGTGTAATCCAATTACACGGTGAGAAGCTGCCGGGTTCTTCTAAGGTCAGAATCTACCTAATCAGCCCCGAGCAGGATACAGGTGAAAGGTGGAAAAGTCTAAAAGAGACAACGTGAGCTGAGCTAAAGAGAAGGGCTCAAGAGTTGAATGACTGAGACAAAGCTAAAAGAAGCAGAACACTAGCTGAAAGCTAAAAGGAACACGACACCAACTAAAAGTAGCAAAGGGATTGCTAAAAGCCAAATGTAGCAACACTCTAGCTAAAGGTAAATGTAGCATATATACTACCTAAAAACTGAAGTATCAAGACCCTAGAACAGGGGTCTCCAAACTTTTTTTCCTTAACAGCTACTTTCACAAAATGAAATTGTCCAAGAGCTACTTTTGGCACAAATAATGTCAGGTGACGGGTATCTGACTTTTTTCCGCATAGTAGACTCCAGCGGAAAGAAACCCTATGCAGTGACATAAGCTGCAGTGGGAGGGGTTTTCCAGGAGCTCAACATGGTTCGTTTCAAGGAGCTGTGAAAAGTGTGTGCAAAAATGAACCCCGAACAACCACGTGATTGCGCACCGTCCATAATTGACCATACTGAGCCCTAGATTGTTAGATTGACAACCAAGAGGGAGGGATATCTATGGATTGATTGGATATAAATGTTTGTTTAGCCAGTGACAGATTAAATTTTCCTATTCCTAATTTTTCATAAGCACTGAAGAGCTACTTTAAATGACCTCACAAGCTACTGGTTGGAGACCCCTGCCCTAGATAAAACCTTGATAAACCCAGAAGTAGCAAAAGGATAGCTAAAAATAAAAAGACTAAAAGCTTAAAGTAGCCAAATCGTGGCTACAGGCTAAAAGTAGCAAAAAATCAGCAAAATTTTTAAAAAGGCTAGATAAAAGTAGCAGAATGTTAGCTACATGCTAAATTTAACAAGATTCTATTTACACTGGCAAAACACTAGCTTAAAAAAGTAGAAAAATTATAGCTGGAAGGAAAACATAGCAAAATGGTTTCTACAGGCTAAAAAAGCAAAGGCTACCTAGATGGTAATTGTAAAAGTGGCAAAATTGTGGCTACAGGCTAAATGTAACAAAATGCTAGCCAAAGTAGCAAAACAGTGTCTCCGTGTGAAAAATGCAAAGAGTAAGCTAAGAGTTAAAAGTAGCAGAACTATGGTGACCGGATGTTCTGAGCTGTGAGGGACTGTCCCACATTTTTTACTCCTGTCCTCGCAAGTTGAAACAATGTCCTGCATTTGACTGGGTCGAAATGTGAAAAGATTGCAACTTGCAATCAATAGATAAGGCATCTTTATTTATGTCTCAAAGGAGGAGGAGAGAAGAGAGAAAGGCATGAGGTAGAGTTGAACAGTCAGCTGTTAATCCTAATGCGCAACAGTATGGGGCCATCCTGCCCACCGCCACTGTGTTAAATAAATAAATATGAAAATGGATTTGATTTATACGGAATGTAATTGAAAATGAAACTTCTGGCAAAACACAGACTGGGAAATAAAGTCAGTGATTCCCATAAAAAAAAACATTATTTTTTTTATTTTTCCTGAAGGTGAAGACAACATGAAGCAAGCAACACTGTAAACCCCCCAGCTCCGAAAGCTGCCTATCAATTTATGGACAGACAAATAACAGTCGAGATCAGCAGTGTTTAAGTGCAGCTCCGTCCTACAGGCCAGCTGTTCTGCTCCTTTGGTTAGCTCGAGCAAAGGTCTACTAATCCCTGATTCTGTCCAGCTCTTTTATCAGCTGAACTTCAGCTTGTCCTAGACCTGATGAGTTACATGAGTCATTTGAGACTGATTTTTTTCCACTTTCTCACCTTTGACCTATTCAAAAAAATTGCTGTTTGCTGCTGACAGATAGAGACACAACAGAATAGAAACATCCAAGATAAGGCGCCACAACTAAAATATATATTATACTTCAAAGAGAATATGTTGTGTTTAGTATTTACGATTCACCAAATGGTTGCTTGAAGACGAATCGGCTGATTTTTAGAATGCATTCAGCGACTAACTAAAGTTAGCCCAGTGAAATAGAACCTCCGCTGATTTCAGGTGTGCAAAAACAGCAATAAACTGGCATACACAGGATATTTATTGAAATCATTTTTAGTTGTGCATTTTGTTAATGTGAAAATATGTGTCCCATCTGGAGGGTGTTGTTTGTACCATGTTCTTTAGTTTTTCACATTAAGAGTTCTAGGAAAATCAAAATTCCTACTCAAAATCAAAACCAGCTTAGAAAATGTTGATCGGTTCAACTTTTTTCTTTCTAGTATGTATTTTAAAGGAGACAGTGTGTACTAATCAATATTTAACAAGTCAAACCTACATGAATTTGAGCTAATCAAAGGCTAGTTTTCACTAGAATGATTGTTCAGGGATATTTCCCCAATAATTTGTGTAACCTTCTGTTTTGGAACCCCAGGAAAGAAAAACTTCACTAAAGCATCCAGTCAAAATTTTTTTCTTGACCCGAAGGAGATAGGAGAAGAGCTCTACATTATCAAAAACTTCTCATCTTGAATCTCTGATCCTTTTGAATGCCTCTGTCTGTTTCAGATGCCTATCCTGTGTCTGAGGTGGTCTACACTTGGACTCAGGGGGCCGCCAAGTCCGTGGTGGTAGCAGAAGATGGCTCCAGGCTGAACCAGTACCATCTCATTGGACAAACCGCTGGCACAGAGGACATACACACCAGTAGAGGTGGGTGTGTTTTTCAGTTGTTGCACGAAAGCCCTCAGGTTCAAGATTCAGCCGACGATCAACCTGATTTGAATACCTGCGGTTAGCGGTACAAACACAACAAAATCAGAACCAAAACCCAACAAGATGTACGACTTAGAGTTCACATGAACCTGCCAACGTCTGGAAAAATGCCTACACTTTGGTTATTGTTTTGTGTTTATTAACAGGTTTATTCTCTTTTTGGTTATCAGTGTTGGCATGGTTCATGGCCAATAGCAGAATTTTTTTTTGTTTAGTGGAATAGCTTTTGGATCAACTTTGAAAACCGTTATCAGACCAATTAGCTTCCGTTAATATAAGTGCACTAACAGCTAACTAACAAATTAAAATCAAAAGGTTAGTGTCAGTCCCATCAGTCTTCAGCTTGAAGTCGTATGACACAGACTGAGTGACAGAGATGTTTCGTCTGCGCCATCTGTCACTTCTTCTCAGTCAGTATTTTTCCAGTTAGTCTGCCACTCCCATCTCTACCTGTCCCCTGTGTCATCTATCACAGCTTTAGTCACTCTACCAATCAGTCACAGTTATTTCAGTCCTTCAGTTCTCACTACTTCCTCAGTTTTTATTATTGGCTCTTGGTTCTTCTCAGGGTCTCCCCATGTTATCTTTAAATAACTGTAAGATTTGCTGCCACACCAGCCTTCTGTTTTGTTTTTAACAAAGTAAGAACTATTTTTAAGAATCAGAATCAGTTTTATTGCCATTGTCAATGAACAGGGTTCACAGACTAGTAATTTGCTTTGGTGGAAAGGTGCAATAAGTATCAAATATAACAAATATAACAAATGAAGAAAAAAACAAGGAATAACGCAGGGGTCTGCAACCTTTACGATCAAAAGAGCCATTTCTGCTACTTGGCTCACTAATAAAATGTGTCCAGAGCCGTAAAACAAGCTACAACTGTGATTATCAACTGGTGGTCCATTGGAATTTTCGGGAACCTTTACAGCCAGTGGAGGAGACATTATGAAACTAAAAAATATATTGTGAATTTTATTATGTATTATTATTTTAACACATCAGGACACATGAAATGACCATATTTATTCCGGCATATTATTTTCTAATTCTTATTATGTAGTCTTCAAATTGTTTAAAAGTCTGTCTGACGGATTTGAGAGAAAGATCATGAAAAGAAGTTGAATTATTCAAGTAAACAACAGGCTAGCATGAGCTAACATGTTTTACTTTTTGTATTGGTATTATTGACAGTATTATTGATCACAAAGTTGCATAAAAATATTTTTTTTTGTGAGTATAAAAAAAACAAAACAAAAAAAATTCGATTATAATTGGTCACATTCTCAAAAAGTCACTGCAGAGGGACCAAAGAGCCACATGTGGCCCCTGAGCCGCAGGTTGCAGACCCCTGGAATAAAGGAAAAATACAATAAAATGCAAAACATGTACACCAGTTCAGTATAGTAATCAACAGGCAGTTTTTTTGGAGTAATGCTAGAGCAGGTCTACATTCCTTGGTTTAATTCCCTAACATCTGTGAAACAATACTAGATTTTGTTTCTACCTTTCTTCATTGATGGCATTGGTGCTTGTGGTTCTGCTAATTAACTAACAGTTAATAGAGGAAACCTTTTTTTTTCATTTAGTGAATTAGATTAGTAGGAAGTAGTTACTGGGTGTTTAGCTTATAAACAAGAGCAACATAGTTTACATGGAGTGGGCGAGACTTACAACTTGTACTAGGACCAACCTATAGGAGTGCCAGTCCAGTACAGGTTTTATGAGTCAGTGGGACAAACAGACCTAATCCTACATCACAAAAAGGACAGGTGTAAAAAAGAAACTTAGCATTTCGACTCAGGAAAACCACCCTACCATTTTGATGGTCATACTCCAAATAAAACTCACATTGGTTGGACCATAGATGATTTATGTAACCTTGATTATGGCTTAATGATGGTAAAATCACTTCATGTGTTTGGTCTAGTGCTACTGCCATAATGTTTCCTCATTTAGTGTCTCCTAGGTTATTTATGTCAAAAGAGCATTTATGTTGGATAAAAGCTCCACTAATCTCCTGGCAGAAATGGGGTCATATATCAGCACCAGTAGTTTTAGTGCAGTCATATATGTCCACCTCTAGTCATAAACAGCATCAATAGTTTTAATTTATTTGTTTTGCCGTTGTCATCTTGTATGTTTTTTGAGGGATCCATCTGCATTTCAACCCCCATCTGTGGTCATGGTGGAGGTTTCAATCTGGACCATAAAGAACCAGATCCTGGATTTGCTGACAGATACTTTATTTGGTGACTTAAAGAAATGTATCCAAAGCATCTAAACCAAACTGATTCATTTTGTTTGTTTTGTTTACAGAACAAATTAAGAATTGGTTCTAGCCATGTTTCAGCACCGGAATTACTTCAGTAGATAAACCTTAAATAATTAGCTCTTTAATCAATCTCAATTTGGAGACACAGACTTTAATTCTGACCGAACCAATGAGCTCAAGGCTAGTCTGAGCAGAACCAAAGTCAAAGGGAGTCAGCGAAAGTCCATTTTATATAGACCTTTGTATCGATGTCAAAGTCTTATATCTCGGTTATTGTGGCAAAACTAATACAATAAAGGATGGATAAACGTTAGCAGAAGTTCAAAAGCAGGTAAAAATTGAAAGAAGCTAAATGCTTGTCAAAAGTAAAAAAAAAGGCTAGCTAGAAGATAAATGTAGAAAAATGTTGGCTAAAACTACAGCTAGTAAAATGCTAGCTAAAGTAGCATTAAAGTAGCTAAAAGCTAAAGTAGGAAAAGACTGGCTAAAAGTATACAATGGCTAAAGAAATAAAAACAGATGGGCGGCAAAATGGTAAAAGTAGCAAATGGCAAGCTAAAATTTAAAAGAAGCAGAATTTTAGGTACATGCATGGTGAAAATGACAAAATACTGGCATAAGTAGCAAAACACTAACTAAAACCTGAAGTAGCAAAAGGTTGGCTAAAAGTAGAAAAAGGCTAGCTAGAAGGTAAATATTGCAAAACAGTGGGTACATGCTAAAAAAGCAAAGGGCAACAGGTTAAAAGTAGCAGAAAGTTAGCTAAAATCTAAATGTAGCAAAATGTAAGCTAAATTGGCTCACATTTTGTTTGTCAGGCTTGTTAGAACAGGTAAATGCAGCAAGTAGCTAAAGTGTTAATTGTTCATTACTGTTTCAAGGAATCTCATTTTCAAAGATGTGAATCAGTGGCAGCCGACCAAAACATGGCCTGTTGGGAAGAACATCCTATAGGCTATATTTTTAAACTAAATATAATTTTAGACATTTCTCTGCTAGGTTTAGAGATTTAGCCCCTCTTTACATGATACTTGTTAAAAATTTTCACAACTCTCTCACAGTTAATTTACACCTTATCGTCCTCAGGCTTTTAGCGACCCTGATGCTAATTAGCTGAAAACAGTCTAAAAATCAAGTGGCCTAAAATTATAGACTTTTAATTTAGATTTAAAAGCAAATACACATCCTTATTGGATGTTTATTTGTGATTTTGACCATTTTCTGGAATTTTTTTCCATAGGAAAAAAAAGTAATATTCAATTATTGGTCCCGGGGGTTTTCCTGACGTTAGTACAGGTTTAGGAAAGGAAAAACCTTAAAGAAATGCCTGTCACCTGCTGCCTGTCATGACAGATATAAACTAAGATTGTAAAGATCAAATAACATCAAACAAACTCTCAGATGATGAGTATGTTGGGAATGACTCTCAGCTACTATGACAAAAAACTTCAGTTCAGTAACTGTAAAGTGAACCATCCATCCATCCATCCATCCATCCATCCATCCATACATACATACATACATACATACATACATACATACATACATA
>JAUBOC010000097.1:591240-617166 GCA_032275365.1 Anablepsoides cearensis | reverse complement strand
ATTGGTGGAGAGAAACTCCTGCCCTTCCCCAGCAGCGCACCTGCTGTGGTTCTGATCTGTGGTTCTGATCTGAGGTTTTGAATTGAGCCTTAAAGATTTAACATTATAAAAAAAGAATAGGGATCTGGGGGGAGTTTTGAAGAACTGAGCATACCAGAACTTTGTGGCCCACTCATCCCAGCTTGCGGCTAGCAGCCCAAGGCCATGTTAGCTGCTGGTTGCTTGACACGTCTGAGTTTTCTCCTGGTTTTAACTGCTCACAATACATGGTTTGACAAGTTATGGGCTTATTGCATTCTCTGTTGTTTTTTTTTACCTGCTGGACACATTTTTATCAAGTTCCCTGTAGCTGAGTCTTCAAGGACTCAAAGTTTTCTGTCGCCACATCGGATTTCCGTCATTTTGATTGTGATGGATTTCTGTGAATGTGTGTGTGTGTGTGTGTGTGTGGTTGAAAAAAAAGGTTGATTTTTGCACAACACCCACCCCAATAGTTTGATTCTGAGCAGAAGTGTGAGCTAATGGCTACTGAGGCCACTACCAAAAATAATTTTGTCACCAATGATTTTCCTGATGTTCAGCCCTGGTATTGTGACAGCTAGCTTCTGCTTCCCCCTTTACAATGGGGAAAATAAATAAATAAATACCATAAAGTGGATGTAAAAATTTAAACAAATTATGACTGAACCACTATGAAATGTGCGTGGATTTAAGAGAGCAGCAATCAATGTTGGTCTTTGCTCTGCTCCAACTAGTGTTTGCTCTTCAGTTTGATTAGAAACTTAGTTTTAAACTCTGTTTATCCAAAGGGAGGCCATTCATTCAGCTGCCTGCAGCAGATAAGATGTTGACTGTTCCACTACATTCTTATTTTAAAGCATTTATAAAGTTTGATTTTCACATAAGTTGACTTTCACTGGTAAAGTTACTTTGCTAAAGATAAATAAATCTGAATTGATTCTTTAATCTTTGGAATATTCCAGTCTTATTTGCATTTCTCTTGTACCCAGTGTTTTGTTGGACCGCCCATCCATCATTACAAATTCTCTCTGCGGACTTAGTGGCTCTTTTTCACTGTTGATTTCTTATTTTCCTCCTCTGCTCCCAATGGAGACGGCTCATTCGTCACTCAGCCTGTAGAGATTCTACTGAAACACCAACATTTCCTATTTTAGTGAATGTTTCCTAAAGCAGCTGGTTTTCTTTAGAACAAACCCACTGTGGCCAGCTATCTTCAACTACAACAGAATTATCCTCTGGTTGGAGTGTTATCCTAAAAAGTATTGCATCCTGGTAAACAGCAAGCTTTAACAACAACATTATTCATGATTAAAAAGCCAGACAGTTGTCAATCAAACACACACTTGTCAACAGTTATAGACGTGCCTCTGTCTGAGCGCTGACAGGGTTCCTCATGGGAGATCTACCAAGAGGTGGTTCAGTCAGCAGTACTTCAGACTTTCCACCTCTGTGGACCAAATCAAATATGGCACATTTAAAAACAACTGTTGTTGCACACAATACTGACTGTAAAAAGACAACACCAAACACAGGAGACATGGACAGTCTGACAGGTCAACTAAAGACCCAATCATCTCTGGACCAGCCTGGACCTCTGGACAACTGAAGACCTGATCACCTCTATGGACTAACCTCTGGAGAACAAAAAACAAAAGATGATTAGCTCTAAGGGATCTGGAGGACATAAGGGTTTAGTCAGACAGGTCTACAGGAGTCTGTCCATTCATGACCATACAGTTCATCATTAAAACTTTAAATAGACTAAAACAAACAAGGAGACAGTAAAAGGGAGCAGATGACCTGCTGTGTTCTGGACTACCTGCAGTCCTGAGAGGCCGGTCTGTCTAACACTAACAAACACAGAGTTACAATACTCAAGCATGGAGGAAATAAAATGCATCCCAACTGTAATAAACCAAATCATAAACTCATGATAACACAGTTATTTCCCCTTCTAAAACATTATCCTTCCTGCATCCAACAGGCTCATAAAATGCTAAAAATGTCAGCCAGAAGGTAAAGAGGCTGAATAAGCTCAAGGAGCAGGAAGTTTGTGTATTGTAACACAATTAAAGCAGAAAATGAAGGAAGTGCTCCGTCTATCTGATAAAACAGAAAACAAATTACTCAGAGTGGACTCGCTTCAGGCCGTAAGTGGCTCTTCGGTCAGAGGGTACTCCACACCGTGGCCTCTAAAAAGTGTGCAAAACACACTTTAATCTGATTAGACTGAAGTCACCACTGGTTGCATTTTAACCTCAATCATGAGCATATTAATCTAACATCAGCATAATTACCATAAACAAACAAGAAGTGTATTAGGCTGCTGCATGTTGATGTGGTGGATAATCTGCTGGAGTGTTTCCCCCAACAAACAAAAACCCTCATCGCTTAGTCGAGACGCATCCTTTAACCAGTCAAAACACATAGACTCAGGTTAAGAACTGCAGTGACCCTCATTTATGTTCTTCAGAATAATAGTGATGATGATGCTTATTATTAGCACCAGTTTCTTTGGGTTTTTACAAAACATACAAGAAATTACAGAACTGACCCTGTCCATGCTGATAAGAATAGTTTTAAAATATTTCCTCAGCTGCATTTGCACCTCCCATTAGTGTTTTGATGGAAAAAAGTCTGTTTTAGGCCCACCGTTACTGGACACATTTACAGTGGCCGACAGTAGCAAATGATCAAAACACAGAAAACATAACAGAAGTTCACCAGCGTACATGTCAAGTTGTACAGATTGTCTGTAAATTACACAGATTTTCCTCCATTTTGCAGGGATATGGATATACAGTATAGGGCAATCTCACAGATTTTATTCAAATCACACAGTTTTTTTTTTCAAAAACTTTAAAATTTCTCAGAGCCTGAAGGAAAAAACAAAACATTAAAGTTAAATAACCATCTCCCAAGCAACCACAGTCTGAAAGCTCATGTTGTATTTTAATTCAGTGAGGTGGAGGTGAGCAGATCGATCCAAGTATTTTGAATACTGTTATCAGCCTCATGCAGATCTTGTAACTCCACACCTCCTCACATACAGAACCAAAGTCCAGTTGATTCGTCTTTGTTGTATGTCCTGCATGACTGAGAATCCACAGCGATATATGATACTAACATCTGTCTCAGATCGTATTGATAATTAAATTACTAGAGTGATTCCTTAGTTAGTTTTACGTTCAGCACATAGCTTTGGTCCATAAATACACTCCCGTCAGAGGCAGGTCAACATGTTTTACAGAGAACTAAACAAGCATGTCAGGTAATTATTTAATCACTTCTGATTAACATGCTAACATGTAGAATCCATATTCTGTAAACAGCGAGCTGAAGGTGACGTCACATCTTTTCCTGTGAGTTGCATCAATTCTGAGGAGAGTTCACACCGAAGTCTAATGGAGGTCACGTTTAAAATTTAATGTGAACGTCCACACAAAATAAATTGGATTTGAGCATTAAGACCTGCAGTGTGAACATAGACCAGAGGGACGCAAGCACCAAGTCATATGGGAGCAGACCTTCTGTATAGACATTATCAAGTATGAATTCACATGATACAGTACATGGGGTCTGGTCTCATATAACTTGGTGCTCAAGTCCCCCTAGTGACCTGGTGCAGTTTCGTTCTGTGTTCTTACTTGCAGTTGTTTTTTGTTTGTGTGTTTTGGACATTTTGACCTGTCGGGCCACAGTACACATGACCTCGAAAACCACAACAAACTGTTTGTGGTCCTCTACATTTGATCTTCCTGCCTACTCAGGTGCAACAGGTTACTTCTGGAGTGACTGAAATTAGCAACAAACTCAAGTCTGGATCTGATCTAACGTGTTGATACCACTGTTAGCATAATGTTGGTGTCTCAGTCATCAGGATATGATGAATCCTGAATGAAGAATTCTGTTCTGAGGCTGAAGACGAGTCGAGTTCTGAGCTTTAAACTGCAGGATGTTGGTATCAATAATGGCATCAGGATTGATCCATGCTCTCCTACATGAGACATGACCGTTGAGACTGAAGTCGCTTTGAAAAACACCAGATATGTATCTGACCACTGGGCCAGATTGGAAAATACCAGATTTTTACAAACTGTTGAACATTCTGTGGTAAAATCTCCAAAAAACATTTTTTTTTACCTAAGTTCACGTAAAAAGTGTTAGATATCAAAACATCAGTTCAGTCAAAAAAAGTCTGACTCTTTTTGAGTTCTGTTTGAGTTATAAAGCTCCAAACACGGCTGCCCTTTCTTGCTTATTCTGCCGAATTCAATTCCAATTGTGATCTATGGGGAAGCTATCAAAAGTCAGAGCAAAATATTTCAGATATAACTGTGTGTTTTGATACTCTTGTATTTTTATTAGTTTTTAAACTAACAAGAGTTCAAAACAAAAATGGTGTAAAAAAAAACAACTAAGAATAAATGAAAACTAATAACAGTGCTTCAATACTTCGGCACCCTTAACTAGAATTTCATCTGAACAAGGACACTTTATTTTACATCATTATTTGTGTGAATTAGTCATTTCACATGCTTTTCTTTTTAACCAGCTCTTGTGTTAAATCTGCCCCAGATTAAAAAAAAAACATTGTGGTATCCAGTAAAGAATGCATGTTTGCATCGTTTAGCATATTCAATTAACCTTCTAGGTTACAAATCTGTCTTTTATCAAAATGCTCCAGTTGGTCATTAATTACCAGCTAAAACAGACTTTGCTGCATGTTGATAAGAAGGGGTAAAGGCAGAACATCCATCAGGAGTATTTGGGCTGATAAATCATGGAAGGAAGAGGGAACAAATATTCAGCTGACTGGTTACATTAGTCCAGGCACACAGGAGTGCCCAACACCAGTCCTGGAGGGCCGCCATCCTGCAGGGTTTAGGTGTTTCTCTGCTCTGACACACCTGGTTTGACTGAAAGAGCTTCTGTAAAACTTGAAGACCAAGGCGAAGACAGTGGCCCCTCGAGGACTGGATCGGCCCCACAGCTATAACCTGCCTTTGTTTATTTTATTGGGGGAGGGAAAGATGTTCACTTGTGGTATCTTTTTTTTCTTTGTTCAATGTGTTGCAAACTCAACTTTCTTCAGCTTAATGATGTATTGACATTTAAACTCCCCTTAAGCACCATCTGTCATACAAATAGACTCCAAGCTCACTTCTATTTGGAGAAAGACCATTTTATCCACTGAGCCACTAAACGTGCACAGAAATTAAATCAAGAACCAACAAGCATCAATCATTTCAGTCATCGTTAGACAAGACAAAACCTAAGAACTGCTTTACATTTCCAATTAATTGCAGTTCTGTTGGTAGAAACTAGAAATAAATTAGGAAAAACACAAATTGCGGCTCGGTGAGGCTGGTTCTAACAGGGTAGAGCAGAGAAAGATTCTTGTTTTGGGATAAATTAACTGTGCAGTCTGGTGATCTGGCTGCAGATCCTTAACTGGTTCTATTTATAGACCCCTCAGTGTACACAGGCTGCGGTCCGATCCACCAGCCGTACACCTGGACACAAAACTAAAGGTCAACGTCTGACATTCAGAAATGGGTCGCGTTTGTGTCTGGCCTTCTGACCACATCTGTTTACTACTCACTGTATAAAACCTTACTTTGACTTCAAGACTCGTACAGGAGTAGCAGGTTTAGATGAATGGATTTACCCCTCATCACACGGACAGTAAAGGTGACTCCTACCTCATCAGAAACCAAACACTCGGGTTTTACCCGACCGGGACCGAGAAAGAAAGCCAGAAAATCTGTTTGTCATTTCTTCAATCACACCAACAAGTCCGCAGCATATTTCTATGCTGGAGCTTTTCTCTTCTGCGTAACGGCTGTCGATGTTTTGACCGTTTCAGACAGCTTGTATAGGCAGGAAATCACTCAGTTGCCATGGTGTCGTGCAGCAACAGTTTTCACCGAATGAACAAAACCAAACAAAACAAAACAACAACAAAAAAAAAGAAAAACACCTCATGACCTCAATTTTAAGACATGCAGAAGATTTTGCAGTGAACTGGGGCTGGAAAATCTCCAGATCCAGGACTGGAGTGTTGTTCATTTACCTGGTCGAGTGCTTAATGTAATGAGTAGTGGGGGGGCTGAAGGAAAGTCTAGACGAGAAGAGGTAGCTTGAAATAGAAAAGGAGCAACTCGTCTCTATGGAAACCAAAACAGTGGCATGAAAGAGAGGAAGAGGATGAAAGAGAACGAGGAGACAGGAGGAAGAGGAATGTTGGAGACGTGGCACGAAGAGAAAGGAAGGAAGGATGAGAGGGAAGCACACGAGACTGATGTGAGTGTCACAGTGGTAAATATCAGTGCCCTCAACGTGCCTTACCATCACCACTTTCATCTCTTCTCAAAGATTTCATTTAGGCAAAGAAAAGCTGCGTCCTCTTCAGAGATGACGTGGGATCATTTCTCCAGCAGGTGACAGACAATTAGAACTTCTCTTTGATTACAATCGTTACAAATGTGTGTAATTACTGGGATTAAAATCAAGTCATTCTCATAATTTTACACCCAGTTTATTTAATCTATTAACGTAACTGTTATAATTAGTGATCATAACTGTAAGCAGGTGGTAAAAGTTGCAAACTGCAACAAACTAAGGCTTACGGCCCCCACATACTCGGGCGTACTGTGTACGGTCCATGAGCCCCGCGGACTCCACGCATATTGTCAGCAGATGTTTGAGACTTCATACTGGAGCGTACTGACCGCCAGACAAATTCTTTAATTTCTCGCAATTTCAGTCATGATGGAAAGGATGAGGAGGAAGAGACAGTTTACATTTTAGCTTAAAAATAACAAAAGAAAAAAACTACCTTACCCAGAATCTGGGCTATTTCCTCCCACAAATTTGTTGCTCACTGAAAGTCCTTATATTCCTTCATTGATGCATCATAAGGTTTTATAATCTCCTCCATGAGACGCTCTTTAAAATTTGACTCCTTTTCGTACACAAATGACACAGATTCTCAACTTTATCAGCTTTGTGTCGCATCCAAAACAATACTTGTCACTGTGCGCACCTCGGACGCAGACATAAAAAATTGATATCTGCTATGCAAATTATCCTTGTAATATGTGCTAAGAAGCCCATATAATTATCTGTTGAAAATGTGTTTCTCTTTTTGATTCTTTACAATGTATCAAACTTGCTTACTTTGCACCGTGAATATGAATAAAAATTAATCTTTAAAAAAAAAAAAAATTGATATCTGCACGGAGCAGTCCGGCCGACGTCTGCTTCAGGTCCGTGTTGAGTCCGCCTCAAGTCCGCGCGGACCTCCGCGGACCAAAGTACGCCCGAGTATGTGGGGGCAAACCCGATCAGAGTCTTCCATATGTGGTACTAAATCATATCCGGTGATGGGCATGGGTCCACTAATCATCTAATAGTGGAACTAATTTTTGTTTAGTGCATTAGCAATTTTTACCAACTTTGAAAACTGTTAGTTGACCAGTTATCGTCTGCTAAAAATTAGTTTTTGCCAACTTTAAGTATGCTAACAGCTAACTAGCACAAATATAAAAGTAAGTAGGTATAAAATAGGTATAGTGGAGGGTTTTCTTTATATCTATCAAATTTACAGTCAATAAAGTCTTGAATGCTTCAGGGTCATGGATTTTTAGTCCATTTAAATTTGAATGTCAACGCTAAAAAGATCAGTTCTGGGCATTAAGATCAACAGTGGGAACGCAGCTAAAGTCTTACCAGATGTTGCTCAACTATAAAAGCTAAAATAGCAACTTTGGTTTTGATAAAAGAAAACTACATATAAACTGTATAAAATGGGTAAATGTGAAAACAACAACAATGAAAAAGCTAAAAAAAATGTTAGGCTGGTTTGCTTTGGTCTTGGCTTCGTTTTGACCAGCTGTTAGCTCATAAGTTCTGACAGAACCATTTCCATTGAACACTAAAATCTTTCACAGGAAATGCCCTCTAACCCCCTGCCAAAAACCAGAAAACAAAAAAAAATCTTTTCACTAATTGTTGTCATTAAATAAACTCAAATTTAAAATGTTTTGTTGCCGAAAAATAGGGTTTTTTTTTCAGTCCAGGGGTGTAGACTTTTGTTTATTAAACTAACTGATCCAATGGCTAAAGTGTGAAACTTTGCTGTTTGGATCTTTAATGTTTGCATCAAACCAAAGCAGCCTGATGGGATTCTTCCACATCGGTGTAGGCAAAGTGACAAGTGGCAGAAAGTACCTACAGCCTGCTTGTGTCAGTGACAGGTTCTGAAAAATACTTTGAATATGTGCAGCCACCAAGCTGCTTCAGACGCTAAACATTCAGTTTGTTGGATCAAAACCCGGGAAAAAGACGACTGACAGAACCGAAAACCTGCTGGTTGTCAAACTAAAGACGAGCCTGAGATCCGGGGAAATCCAGAGCTGACAAGCAGAACTACAAAAAAATGTTTTGGAAACAGCAGGTTCTGGCTGCTACAGAGAATATTCCTACATTTCATCCACTCAGTGCAGTCGAGCAGAAGCTGATGGAGGCAAACACAAGCCTTGAGAATTTTATTTTTTACAAGAAGCCAAGAAGTCCAGGAATATCCAGCTCACAGTAATGGGATCGAGTCACACTGCAGCTAAAGATTCAAAAGCTCCATGAAGCGTTGGACCAAAGCTGCTAACAGGTTCATTTTAACAGAGAGGATCAACCAGCAGTAACCTGAGCGGCCCAACTGAACGACGACAAGAAAGAGAAACAACATGCATCTAAAGAGCGAGACAGTCCTCTGACCTGCAGGAGTTACAGCTTTTAGCTTTTATTCAGAGTTACCCATGATTTTACCAAAGATTATTCCATAAAGAGCACTGATTAGTCTTTATAGACTGATTTCTGCATGAAAGCTTTGTAGTGAGATCTAATAGAGTGCTGTGTGAGTGGGTAAATGTAGTATAGATTGTACTGTAAAGCACTTTGAGTATCTTGGTTGGATAGAAATGCTCTATATGAGTACAATCCATTTACCATTTAACTTATTTATTTGCATATAATACGAGACATTTAATCCCAAAAATTATTCATAAATTAAGTTTGTAGTATTATCCAATACTAAATAAATTTTGAATGTACAACCACAATAAGTTTCAATATCTCCTCGTATATAACTGAAATATCCCCCCTCCCTCCTGTACATCACACATAGTGATGCAGTGCGACTTACAGTAGCTGTTTACTCACTGGAGTCAGAAGAGGAAAAACTTGTTTTTTTCTTTTAATTGTGGTGATGTAAAAAATGTTCTAAAAAAATCCATTTTAATAATTTACCAACCCGTCTCTGGGCTGGGAACAGATTGTTTTTTCCATGACACACAGAACCGTAAACTTCCGCTGCACGCTCTCTGCAACAAGACACGCCCACACAAGTGGGTCTCCTCAAATAATGTTTCACCACCAGAGGGCGCACTGCATAGGCTGAAAAATCCTGAAGTCTGTCTGAAATGAGTGGTGGCTTATAATATTAGATTTTTTATGCTTTTTAAGCGCAAAAATAATGATCGTATTATACTCGAGATTGTCTTGTACATGAATGAATATGGTATAAAGATAAACTTTTTGTAATGATCTAGGCTAATTTCAATTATAATCTTTGACAGTGCTCCGAGTCATGAGATTAGATGAAATCTCAAAGATCTTATCTCTACTTTTTAAAGACAGGTTGGATAAGCAAAAAGCAACAAATTCTGATCAGCTCCAAGCCCAAATAATAAGACAAGAATGGATGACTCTCAATCAGGATTTGGACCAGATGTTTGGTTATTGCAGGAGTTATGAAGGTTCAACACTGTAGTTATTAACTCTTCCCATAAATACAGTGAGTCAAAAGTCTCAGGACACCTTTTTTATTTCTGAAACAAAAGAGGAAATTAAATATTTCAGCAAGTAATAGGTGAGGCGGATCTATCTTCCAGAACATGGCCACCATCTTTAAAGCTGCCATATTGGATCAAGGGCAAATTATTTCCAACAGGAAATGTGTGTTAACTGTCGAACCACTAGAGGGGTCTTGCTATATGCTACATGACCCCTTTCCCATTGGGAATAACTGGACCTCGATCCAATATTGCGGCGTTCAAGAAGGCAACCTTGTTCTGGACACAGTCTGAAAGACAAAACAAAACCTGAACTTGCTGATGCCACCAACCATTTTCTGAGCTCAGTGCCAAGAACTTGAACAAAAAGGCTCAGTAAACCAAAGTTCATTGGATTAGCAGAACTCTACAAGGCAAACATGAAGAAAAGTGTTGGTAGTGCCATGTTTGCACACCGTACAACCTCGGTACCCCAGTAATTCTGCTAATGTGAAACATCTAGATTAGCTTCACAGTTCTGGTGTAGCTCAGAAGTGGACTTCTACATTTTTAATGCAAGGAATGAGCAAACTGGTTACTCACAGGTGTTCAGTAAAAGGATGAATTTAAAATCTGTCAATATATAAAAAGACACTCGTATGTTTCTACTCTTTATATGTGCAGTGAGTGGTTCTTTCCTCCTCTAACAAAACAATTACATTTTCAGGTATCACCACAGTGCTGACTATGACCACCCTGAGTACCGTGGCCAGGAACTCACTGCCCAGAGTGTCCTACGTGACCGCCATGGACCTGTTCGTCACCGTCTGCTTCCTGTTCGTCTTTGCCGCCATGATCGAGTACGCTATGCTGAACTATTACTCCTACAGTATACGCAGACCTCCCCCCAGGATGCAGAGGATGGTAAGCCTAAAAGAGCAATCAGACTTCTTAAAAAGCATTTATGTGCCTGTTGAGTCTGGATCTCGTTCAGCTGCGACTGCTGAGAACACAGAATTGAAAGCAAATAAACAAATCTTACACACATGTTCATGTAGTATCTCCCTGAAGTGGTACTTTCAATATGTTTGCACACTCATAAACTGTGATGTTAGCACAATATTCTGCAAGTCATTTCATCACAAAGAGTCTTAAGTAGGAATTAATTTAATCAAGATTTATCCTCTTTTTGTTATCTAATCAGTCACCTTTGGTTTCACAAAACCTCCAACTCTGTCACTCATGGAAGCAAAACTGAGAAGAGCTGAAGAGGAGTTTCAGACACCCTCCATGACAGATTGAGTCTATTTAGCCTGAAACGTATTTTTGTTGCAAAACTTTTCCCTAAATTCTAAATTCTAGCAACACCAGCACAAGGCCTAGTGGGTCAGGTGAGAAAGTTAGTAACTACCACAAGCACTGAGCATTTTAGAAACATCCCAGTGAGATACAGGCTTAACCATTTATGGCAGGGGTACTTAAACTTTTTGACCACCTCGGGGCCCAATTTGTTGAACATAAAGTGTCAGGCATTACTAATGTACGGATCAAAATGATAATTATTCTAAATCTTGGTTTAATGTGTATTGTATTTGCATTATAATTAAATTAAATACACTTACAGTTTAAAAGTGAAATACTGTCAAACAATCACAAGACATGATTATGACAAACATTTTTTTATCTTCTAACCTGCCTATAACTATTATTTGAACAAATACAACAGTCAGTCAACAGACCACTCAGGCTTATCAACACTAAAATAACATTTTTTTTACATAAACAGTAACAAATATAGTCAATTCAAAGAATAAATGTGTGGTTATCCTGTAAACACTTTAAAAATGTTCTTTGATAAAGTACATATAAAAATTTTAAAATATTGCATGGTAGAACCAGAAGCTGCTCTTTATGTTAGTGACAAACTTTGGTGTGTTTTGATGGATTGCCTTCATTTTTGCCCTCTACGTTTCAGTTAAAAAAGGTTTCCATTCTCGGCAGGTACCTAAGGTTCTTCTTCTACATAATAAAAAGTTGTTAAACATCTGAGTTGTCAAGTACGGCTACTAGTGAGAATGTGTATTGCACCTTATTCAAAATCAATTCGGTCCTACAGCCCTCTGTGGCCCAAAGTTAAAAATTGTGGCGTCCCATGGGTTAAGAATCTCTGATTTATGGGACATCAACAAATGATTGACAATGAGGAAAACACTTTAAAGACAAAAACTAAATGTCCACTAATACACTAAACAGCTGCTGGCGATGAACAATACGTTAAATATGTTAGTGTGAGCAGAATCACAAAAACCTACCCGCCAATAAAACATTCAAACAGATGGATCCTAACTGTTTTAAACACCCAAAGTTACTTTAGCTGATAGTAGCCAGAATGCGTTTGCACATATTGAGTTGACAAATGAAGGAGAGAGGAAATTGTAAATTTATTGCAAATAATATTGTGGAGTAGATCTGCTGCTTCTCCACATCCGGAGGAACCAGAGGTGGTTCGTTTGGTAAGAATTGTCTCTCAGCTGGTCTTCCTTCTAGAAGAGGTGTCTGTGCAAAGAGAGGTGTGGACCTCCTTGACAATGCTGCCGCTCCTTAGACCTGACTCTGGACCAAGAGGAAGAGGAGGGACAGTTTTCATACTGTGGCACAACAGCTGCAAAATAATTAAACCAGCAGCAACTATGGCACCTGACAAGGAAACATCAACACTACAATAACAATCATAAGTACAGAGAGACACGACGGCTATAAACTGTATTTTGTGTTTGAGGTAATAAAGGTGGGCTGTCACCATTTCAATATTAAACAGACAAACAACCAATTAACTGAGGCAGTTTGGTTGAATCACACGACATTTCTGCGGTGCCATGGCAACCTCCGGGGAGCCGTCAACATTCCCCGTGACTCATAAAACCAGAGCTGGTGCCACAGACCGGACCTGGCTGTCCACCAATGAAAACAAAAAGCAGAAGCAACGGATTGGCTGGTCATCGTGGCGATGCCGCGTGTTGTTTAAAAGCATTGGCTAGGGAGCCGTTTGAACCAGAATCTGTCCAGTGCAGCGGTCCCCTGCTGACACTGGCTCCATCTTTTATTAAGATGTCTAAACAGGCCAATCAAGCTCTTCACTGCAGCTGACGGATAGAAGCCATACATAAAGAATCTGGTGAAACATCTCATTTCCAGCTCTCGCCCCTGAGCAGAGAGCTGGATGTTACGTGTGGGCGTTCAAGGCTGTACCTGCAGCGGGGCGTCTTAATGGCGGCGGCACACATCTACCAAAAACTCGGTTAATGCCGCTGTCATTTCCTCTCTCCAGATCCACCCTCCTCTCCCTGTTCATTATTTTCTCCTTGTGTGGAGGAGTTCTGCTCAAAATGTGTCTCAGCGGCTAAAAAGACTGTCAGCTCAGGCTGAACAATTAAGTCGTGTTACATTCAGTCCCCACCTCTGCTTTTCAGGCTCTCGGCTGTATTTTTTTATTTTTTTATTTTTTTTGCAGAGCCTGTCTGTCTCTCTGTAGGGAAAGCCTTCATCTCCACCCTCGCAGCCTCCTTTAAACTGCCCACTCACTCACTCCTCTCACGTCTGACACTCTTCCCTTAATGGAGACGTAAATAACTGGAGGATTTCTTTGAAATTTTACCCTCATTATGGATTAGATCACATGGTAAATGTCTCAGGGGATACTTTTAAAGAGGTGGCTTTTCTTCCTGTTATATAAGATGGTGTGAAGGATTCTTTGGCCTTGTTTACACGAGACCAGACTCTAAAAATGCTCACTCATTCACAGATCATGCAGTGTCTGCATGATCACAGTTACGTCTGAATTAGTAAATAAACTAACGTTCCTTTGGACCCAGGATGTTCTTTGGTTTTGCTCCTACATTCCCAAAGGGTGAGTAACACAAAGAACACTCTGCTGTCTGTAATTTATTGTAATTTTTTTAATTTAGAAAAAACTTCAGCTGTAGTTGCCTGCATGCTGTCTGTCTGCTCATGCACGCTTTCACACCTGTGGAGTTCTTCGCCCCCTCCTCGGGGAGGTGTCCCAGAAAATTTCCACTTTGAGACCTGGTTTCAACAAGTGCCGGGGTCAGAGACTCTGATCACCAGTGACGTGTAAACAAGTGGCTGGATCATAACAAAAATGTGGTTTCTCTGAAAACCAGCTCTGTGTAAACAGGATCTAGTTAATATCTCACCTGCTGTAGACAATGATCTCTATTTCCAGAGGAATTCTTTTGAAGAAGTGAAACTAACACTTATTTAGAGCAACAATACATTCCTTTAAAACCAAATTAAATTAGATTTTTTCCTGGCAGATTGAACGGTGCTGCTACGAATAACTGTTTGTACAGAGTCTTCCTATAAATAGTTTCCAAAATATGCACTACTAGCAATAAAACTGAGTGATAACTAAAAGGGAGGGCATCAAATCTCAAATATAAACTAATATCTGGTTAAACTAATTTGAGCACATTTTCCTTTTTAAAGCTACTGTTTCCAACACTTAGATCATCCTGATATGAGCTGTTCCACAGATTCATTTATCTAAAAATGAAAATGAGTCAGAATCTTATAAACATCATCTGACGATCTATTGACATCATTTTCAAGAGGAAACTTTAAACCATATTTGGATATCAGGTTTTCTTAGCTGGTTTTGAAAATAGCTTCTCCAGCGTGTAGAGAAAGTAGCAAAAATCTAAGAGCTTTTCTACTCAGAAAAGAGATTTTAAAATAGTCTTTAGGATTAAAATGTGGACATTTACTTTAAGTGACCCATAGATGAAGTATTTATTCATTATATTTTGAGAACACCAATTATCACAATTCTTTTTGCACAATCACAGTTAGCATAGTGACACGAATGTTTGGTTAGCAAAGGGGTTAAAGTGTCTTTGTTCCCCTAATTTCTCCAGGCCCCGGAAAACCATAACTTTGTGTGCAGTATTTAAATATAAGCATGTTTATTTCATGAAATGCAATTTTGTAACTGTTGTATTTAGTTTTATTTAATTTTCAAACTAATAAAAATATATCCCCTGACACGCTCCTCCTACGTAGTATATTTACTAATGAATATTTACTGTAATATTTATCAATACACAATATGGTAAATGGACTGAACTTATATAGTGCTTTATCAAGACCCATTTGTTCCCAAAGCGGATGGTGGTAAGTTACATTTTAGCCACAGCTGCTCTGGGGCACACTGACAGATCATCATCAGTAGACAAAGCGGGTGAAGTGTGATGGCTGGGGCATCGGACCAGCAACCCTCCGGTTACAGGACCACACCACAGCCGCCCTATAAAGTATATTTGATATGTAAACAATACTACTTTTCTAAAGAAATCTTTTTTATTTGTTTGTTTTTTTTAATATCTTTGTAAAATCATCTGAACAAAACCAGAAAGAGACACAACACACTGCAGTACCATGCCAGGCCTGTGAGTAGCGCTGTAGGGTAAACATACTTCAGAAACAGGAAACAAGACATGGAGGATGTTCTCCCAACAAGAAGATGAAGTCAAAAAAGGCAATTGCAAAAAGAAAAACTGAATCCTTCTGATAGACTGACAATAAAGTACAACAATATAGTTTTTTTAAAAGGTTGTGTTTATGCAGTCCACACAAAAACATGAGGGATGTTTTAATTTTTTCAACTCTGGAATGGTTCATACATACAGTTTTAGGACTCTTGTGTGAGGCTGAAATAATAAAAAAGAAAGAAAACATTGCTCATGTGTGGATGCAACCGAAAATAAAAACAACTAAGCAGTGTAAACCCAAATCCTTTGCATTTACTATGTTTCTACTTTATGTTGCAGGCCTACTCGTCTCTGAACATGGGCCGCGCCCATCGGCCCATGATGCCGATGGGCAACTCCTTGTTCTGGCACGACTACGACGACAACTGCCTGTACGAGTGCCTGGACGGCAAAGACTGCAAGAGCTTCTTCTGCTGCTACGAAGAGTGCAAAGATGGCGGCTGGAGGAAAGGACGGATTCACGTCAACATCCGGGAGCTGGATTCCTACTCCCGTGTGTTCTTCCCCACCTCCTTCTTGTTGTTCAACATCGTCTACTGGGTCAGCTACCTCTACCTCTAGTCTTCTCAGGCCCTGACCCGTGGGCTCTGCCAGGACAGCTCAACGTTTTGCACCGCGGCTGGCGATTTGAGGTCTACACCGAGTGTAGAAGAGGAGCTGAATCTGGTCGATGGGGTTTTTGTGGGCCATTAGACTTTGAGCACTGGCCTTTCATAGACTAGAACAACTCTGGTGTGGAAGAACGAGCCGCCAGTGTTTTACCTTAAAAGGACACGACTCATCCAAGGAGCCAAACCGTGACTCTGGAGACATTTAGAGGACAGGGAATCTCGGGCGTCGAGACGGCGAAGCACCCACAGTGCCTTCTTCAGTAAAGGGTGCAACGACAAAAAAGTAAAATAAGGGACGCAGCTTTGGAATCCCCCCTCGGTTATCTTTTCTTAACTCATGACGCCACACGCCAAGCCGTTTATCCTTTGAAACGAACCCGCACAGCACTTTTCACGATCATTAAAACGAAACGTTTGTTGATTTTGTAGCTTATTAGTTTTAGTTACTCGTATAAGTCCTTTGCCTTTTTAAAAAGAAACAACTACCTTTTCCTGCTCTCTTATTATGATTAGAATTAGTTGTGCTTTGGTCACGATTCAGCTACTTTAATTGTTGAATTTGTGTTAGTGTCGGGGACAATTTTTAATTTTTTTTTTTACAACCAGGTAAAACAGTTTACAACATACGCCACGAAGATTTGGGTACTTTCAACAAATGCTGGGCTGCATTCTTACACATCAATCAAAAACTAAACATGCAAAGCTTATCTCTGAGATTATTAGGTGTGACTCAGAACATAAACACATTAGATTTAGCAGTGCTGTAAGAAATTCCTAAAGATATACCTGTACTCTTAATTATTTAGATGTTTAAGGAGTTCCAGTGTTATCTGTGGATTTATCCAGTTTATCAGACTTGGTTGTTATTTCCTTAACATATTTATTTTGTTCACCAGGGTACATTACTTTTCTAAAACTACCTTGTTGTATATTTTAGCTGTAATTTGCAGCAGTAATCAGGTGTACTGATTAGTCCATTTAACTTAATGAAATCTAGAGTAGAGTTTGAAATTTGCTCCAAAAAGAATATTTAATTTGTTTTTTTTATGTGCTGGGACTTGAGAGGTTTTGTTAAAAGGAAATCCAACAAACAGGATAGGTTTTTTAAATTATTAAAAACACTAACCTCACACACGACAATCAGGGGGATTCTGTTCTGTTACTATAACATCACTTTAATTACTTTATTGGGATTTTGTTGCTGTTCTTTTTAAATGTTGGGGTTGTTTTGTATCTAGGAATTAATGCTTTCTTATGAGATTTAGTTGAGAATATTAAGAAAACATTAATGTGTGTGCAGAAAACTAAAAAGCTCTGTCTTGAAAGGTTCTTGTGTGTTTTTGGGATTATTTACTGAGGAAGTAGAAATTGACAATTAGAACACTAAGACTTTATCCTTACAGTGCTTCAATGTATAACTCTACAGCACAGTCAATCCCTGAAATTATATTTGTGTTTGTAGAACACAAACGTCATACAAATGCTCATAAACAGTGTTTTTTGCTGTAATCAATTGAATTAATACCATAAGAATTGAATTCAGTGTAACAGTGGTGGTCGTGGTTCCGTTAATAAGCTAACACCAAATAGCGGAGCTATATTTTCATCGGAAACTGTTAGCAGATCGATTAGCGTCTGCTAAAATAAGGTTTTGACAACATTAAGTTTGCTAACTAACAAGCTAACATAACCAGGTTTGTGTCAGTCCCAACAGTGTTTAGCTAGAAGGAAAAAGTGCTTTATTAGTGGCTGGCGATTGCCTGATATTTTCAGGTTTTGCAATTTTTTTTATTTTTTTAGCATTAGCTTACGTTAATTTTAATTACTTATTTATTTTTACATGTTCAGTATTAGAAAAGCTACAGTTTTAGCTAACGCTGTGCAGTGGTAAGACTGGGACCACTAGTCACGCAAGGGTGGCTCAAAAAATTACTACGGACCCGCAGGGGGTCAGAGGGAGCAAAAAAAACAGCCGCCAGAAATCCGTTCGCTCTGTTTAGTAGGCTCTGAGCGGCTTCCTGTGATGATCCGATCAAACAGCCTTTAGGAGACCTGGTACCAAAACTGTCTGATAGAGGAACAAAAACTGTACAACATACTCTAATTAGACTAACTTTGACATTAATGAACAAAAACACTCTCTTTCTGAGCTGATCAATGACTTCAGTTCCACAACCACCTGTGATTACCGTAATAAGTAGTAATCCGTGAGCACGGATTGCAGAAACTGAGAGCACGGATTAGTAATGCGTGCGAACGGATTACTAAACCGAGAGAACGGATTAGTAAACTGAGCGAACGGATTGCTAATCCATGCGAACAAATTACTAAACTGAGCGAACGGATTACTGGCGGCTGTTTTTTTTGTTTTTTCCTCCCACTGGCCCTCCGTGGGCTCCGTAAATTACCTTTTTTTTACCTACAAGGAAATTTTATGAGGTTCTAATTGTGTTTCTTGGTCATTCTTTTATTTATTTATGAGCAGTGACTACCATGTAGAATTATAAGAGTGACCTATTTGAGCAGTGCAGTGTAAACAAACATTCTGCGTATAAAAATAGCTTTGCCAAAACTGGCAAAATGATGGTTGGGGTGGCCAAAGATTTTTCTGTGATGGCCGTGTCCACACCCTGGCTCCGCCCCTGTACCTGTGCCCACCACTACAGTAATTAAAACGCAGTTAAATGTTTGTAATGTAATGACGTCGCAGCAGAGGAGTCAAGGCTCTTCTGTAAAAAATCTGTAAAATATATTGTTAATTTAGCGTTAAAGCTCAAATTTATGTCATCACAAAAAAGCCATAAAAATTGCAAATAATATCTGTAGTTTTTGTAAAACTGCGTGGGTTTTCACAGTTATTCATTAGGTTCCAAAGAAGCAAAAATCCACAATTCAATGAGGCCGCAAACTCTGAACCGTAACTTCGCAGGGGTTCGACTGTCTTTTCTACTACAGCCATGTTGTTTGATACGGAGCTTTGTCCAAGTCCAGCTGAAAAACCCAGTCAGAGTTTTGCTTTTCGTATCTTGAAAGTACAGCTAGCTTTTTAGCTCTTGCAGTCCAGTCTTATGCTGGTCATGACACTTCAGTAGGAGAATTTGTTGTCACATTTGAGCACATTTTTTTTAGTTTGCATGTAGGGTTCTTATGGAGTAAAAGAAAGCGCCTCAAACAGGTTTTAAGTCTAAACCAGGGATTAAGATTTAATTTTATAATTTAATAAGCTAATAAAAACAGTGGTCTGATAAACATTAAGAGGTGTAATATTGCCTTTGTGTGCCAGCGTTGGACACCCTGAGGATGAAAACAAGTTTTGACATTCAGAGTCATGTTATCACTTCCACAAACCTCAAACTAAAAGATTTAACCCAACTGTGGTTACAGTTGGTTAATGTTTAGTGGCTTGAACTTATCTAGCGCTTTATCAAGTCCCTACAGACTCCAAAGCGCTTCACACTGCAGCCTACACTACTTCACACATTCACACACACTGATGGTGGTAAGCTACGTTTTAGCCACAGCTGCCCTGCCCTGACATAGGCGAGGCTGCCATGAGGTGCCTCTGACCACCAGGCAGATTAAGTGTCTCTCCCGAGGACACAACGACAAACGGATGGATCTGGGGATCGTACCGGCAACCCCCCCTCTGGTTAAAGGACGTCTCCCCTAACCACTCTTCCACAGCTGGCCCAGTTTTTATTCAGGACTTTTAATTTAAACAAAAGCACACCAGAAATTGGCAACAAATGAGAAAACATGAACTAAAAGCCACTGAAACCCCAAAACAGACGTGTAAGACCATAAGAACTGTGTTTTGAATTAAAGCCAGACCATCTGCTTTTCAAAAATCTGAACCTTGATGGAAATAACCCATCTTTCTCTCATTTCCTTGATAAAAATGGAAAGAAATTTCCGATGTAGGACACTAAAAAACATCCTCCTGTGGCCAAATGGAAATGATTGCAGGGGCAATGTTAAAAAATGGATGCTTTTTGTTGACTTCTCTTGATGGAGTCCCTCATCTCGTCCTCAGACATGTAAAATTAATGCTGTATATGTGCAAACATACAGATTGGGGGTTGGAGTGCGTAAAGGACGAACAGTACTTAGGGGTTTGTTTTTTTAAACCATTTTGTTTACTGTTTTATGGCGATGTTTTGCGGTCGTTTGGCTTCGTAGAACAATCAACCCCCTTTTAACCCCCCCACCTAAACAAACTCACTAATATTTGTATGTTCTGAGAGATGCTTTTACGTGAGATGTATCTAATAAATGTTTTTATTTTCATACAGTTATGGAATGTACGTCAGGCCAGTAACAAGGCTGGAGTCGATCTGGTTCCAGTTCAGTCAGCTCGAGCAGAAAAAATGGAGTTTATTTTTAGGGGGGGTCTTACATATTCATGAAGCCTTGAGACACAATTGTCTGGAGGTTTGTAATCAAAAAGTAAGATCGCCTTGAAGAAGAGCAGCAACGCTGTTTGCTGTTATTTATCCTGATTTACAAATAAGCCTGTATTTAAATTTATCAGTCTCCAGAACCGACTGAACTGACCAGAGCTCGAACACCGCAGTAAACTCTCCACACCTCTGATATTTCTACACTTTATAAGTGTCTTAGTCTGATGAGATGCTTCTATAAAACAAAAATATCACTATTTTCTACGTCTCGGTAAATTCACCCGTGTGTTTCAACCGACTGGGCCCTGTTTTTACCAGAAACAGACTGCTAATCCAAGATCAGCACCAACAAAGACCCTCGAGAGGCTCTTTTCCCGGAGACCTCATCACCCTCATTAAAGCTGCTGGTTTGAGAGGCGCTCAGCCAGACCCAACATAGGTGTCGGAAAATTATGTATCACTTTGATTTTTTAATCTTTTTTTTTTCTTCTTCCTGAAAAGCAACTTTGTGGTGATTATAGGCTCTCCGGAGAGAACTAACAAAAAAAGATAATCAACACCACTGGTTCTGGTCTTGGATCAGCACTAAAAGAGAGAGAACTTTATTAAAAACAGGGTCCTGATTGAAATTAGGCATCTTTTTTCTATTGTGTGGTATATTGCTTATATAAATAAATAACGTTTCCGTCAAGTGCTACAGTGAAGTTCTCTTTTTATGCAAGAATGAGACTGAGCATGTGGTCTGCAAACATGTTGGATCTAACACTATTGTTACCTAATAACAGATGGTCAGTTTTCATTAATGAAATAAATACAATAAAATATAGATTTAAACTGTAAAAATACACAGGAAGAACTAATAACTCTTACAGCAGTTGATTTTCTTCTACAGAAAGGACAAGTTCAAATTAGATTGTTTGATTTGGTTTGGCTTCGTATTTACCAAGAATCATCCAACAATTTTATGAACTGCCAGAGGGAGCATCAGCACAAAACGAGCTGTTCAGTCATTTAGTGAAGACTGTCTTCTGAAAGAACCAAGTCTCTCCAGGGGGTCCTGGGTCTTCCCCGGATCTCCTTCCAGTTGGACATGTCCAGAACACCTCTGGCGGTAGCCGTCTAGGGGTCATCCTCACCAGAAGAACCACCTCAACTGGCTACCCTGCAGAGAACATTATTTGGACCACCGGTATCCACAATCTCCTACCTCTGGTCTCTCTGCCCAAAATTAGTGAAACGTAGAGCGACTGGTAAACAGAAAGCTTCTCCTTACAGCTCAGCTCTCTCTAAACCACAATGGACCAACACAGAGTCCACAATACCTTTGTATTCTTCTTTCAGTCAAAAACAAAACCCAGAAATACCTAATCTCCTCCAGTTGAGGCAGCATCTCTTTCAAACCTGGACTGCAGCTGTTTGAGACTAGTTTGCAAACTGCATTTGCGATGGAGTCTCAAAAATGTTTCGTAAATGTTTGCAGGATTTCTCTCGTGAATCGCGGATGTTTCAAGTCCTGTTGCTTGAATTTTAAACATGTTTTAACATTTTTTTCAGGCACTGTTCAAGGTCCTAAAACATTCCAGCACTTTCAGGACCCGGTTGAGATGCAGGTGGCGCACTGATTTTTCAAGCAACACGTGCTGTTTATCTTGCTTCTTTATTGAATGATAGAACGGGAGGAAAAGTTCTGTGCTGCTAGAAACTACAGCACTGCTGTCCCTCCCTCCACAAGAGAGCAGAAACTGATGGATAAAAGTCAGCAGACATGCACAGTCAGGTCAGTTTACCACAATCAGAATAAGATGATCAGATTAAGTGTTTACATGCATGACTTTTGGATTATCAATCGGCATAAACCACCCCTCTCATTCTGATTACAAATTAATTTGGATCGAGCTGAATCAGATCAGAATAATCCAAATGGAGTGTTTACATGATGCATTTTTATTCCGAATGGCCATTTAATCTGATTACTTGTCCATGTAAATGTAGCTACTGTCTAAAGCAGTGATTCCCAACCAGTAGTACGTGAGCATATTACAGGGGATAAGTGAAAAAAATTCCCAGGTGTGTAAACAAATAAATAAAAATAGGACTGAGATTTGTAGGGCAGTATTTTGGACAATACAGTATATTTTGGATGCTGCTGTTTTCTGCACCTGCCATTACCTGGTTTATTTATTTAATTACTTATTCACTTTCAAGGCAACGTTTTTATATTTAATTTGAGTTGAACAAAATAAAATGCCTGAGAATTAAACGTTCTAGGGGGTTAAACAAATAATTTTCATTTAATAATCAGTTGTAGTACATATAGTTGTGGAGAATCATCATTATGTTTGACTAAAGGGGTACTAGTGGTATGATGGCTCAGGGGGTACACAAGTCTAAAAAGGTTGGGAACCATTGCTATAATGGAACACACTGATTGCTCTATACTTGGCTAAAAGGTCAGAGCACGCATTTTACTTAAAGTGTCGATCAGCATACCTTTACATATACATTATTTAAGTTCCTCTGTGTCACTTCAGAGTCCCTATTGAGCCCAGAAAGGCACACAACCTGGTAAATGTTGGACTAAACAGCTACAATGTGAAAACAGAAGCAGGGAAACCATCTCAAATGGTCATAAGGACCTTAAAGTGGGCCTCCTGTGGTCCAGAAACACTGGTTTGACACTGTTCTTACCTCCAAAATCAAGAGTTAAGTGTTGTGTTGCATAAGAATGCTAGAAGAGCCAATGTGTGCTACCTTTTGATGACAGCTTTTTGTAAAAAGCTCTTTAGCTCACAGGGACTCCACGAATTTATCCTTATTCAAGTGCTACTCCAAACGACAAAGGATTATCAGTAATCTTAAAATGTTCAAAATGTACAACGCAGATATTTAGTCCAACAGAACAAGAAAGAAAGAAAATTAAACGTTCGAGTGTAAAAATGAACAAATTAAGCCGTCTACGTAAAACAGAATGATTTACAGCCGTCCCTCAGGCTGTCTGCCTCGCAAATAACGACGACGCCACTAATATCCAGTGACAGATGCACGAGCACATCATGGCTTTGCCCTCGCTACAGTGACCCAGTTTGATGGAAAGACACACGAGCGGAGCGAAACAAAGAGTCGTCGTACAGTTGTTACAGCATTAAAAAAAACAGCTGCTGCCACCTACGCACCGCAGAGACGTGAGGGAAACAGGTTTGTTGTGCAACAGGAAATCAAGCTTTAATTCCTTCGTTAGATCATAATTAGATGACAGGATTTATGTTTGAATGAAAACAAAATGTAAACATGGCCAACACTGTTGACCAGATGATAATATTTTGACGTACAAAGTGGGTAAAAAGTGCAAAACAATGAAGTTTGAAGCTCCTGCCCTCCTCTCATTAGGATCACCATGACAACCACACACCTGCCTGTCACTCCCTGACTGCAAAAGACAAGAAGACTAAAAAGTAAGTCTTAAGCAAACAGTAAATGTGTAGAAACTATAAATTGTAATAAAAAACGTTCTAAACTAAAAGTATCACAGGCATCTGATCACATTGAACAATGTTTGGGTGTCTACTGTGGTTCATGTAGGAGATACTCATATTGCCAAAAGTATTCGCTCGTCTCCCATCACACGTATATGAACTTGAGTGACATCACATTCTTAGTCCACATGGTTTATTAAGGCGTTTGAAACTTTTACAGCTCTAACAGCTCCAACTCTACTGGGACGACTTTCCACAAGGTTTCAGATGTTGGACAAGAAGACCTGGCTCATAGTCTTCACTCTGTTTCAACCCAAAAATGTTCTACTGGGTAAAGTCAGGTCTCCAGGTCCATCAATTCCACACCAAACTCACTTTACGTCTTTATGAACCTTGGTTTCATTTTGGAACGGGAAGGGGACCATTCCCAAACTCTTCCCACAAAGTTGGGAGCATGAAATTGTCCAAAACGACAGTGAAGCATTAAAGGGATCCTTGAATAATTGTAACATTAGACTTTATTTAACAAACATTTATTTTAACTGTAAAATAAAGACTGTAAAAATACTGTAGGTTGTTTAGTTTTATAATTTTTTAAAATTTAATTATAACACGGACGGATCCATTTTATTTACATGCAAAGCATTCTGGGTAAATGATGACATCAACTAGGTCCTCGGTGTGAGGCTGCTAGCAGCTATATCCACCCTGAAGGTTAATCTTGGACAATATCTGACGATTGTCTCTTTTAAATGAAATCAGAGAGTGTTGACAGAGAGAAGGTAGAAATGACTCAACCTGCAATTGAATATATGGATGGAGGACAACAGAGCTGCTTCATGGAAGAAGAACCTCAGCTTAGCCTTAGGTTGAACATTTGAGCTGAAGTTTTAACACAGAACATATTCAAGAGATGTCAATAAGATTAGTTTTCTTTTTTATTTCAACAAGTTTGTTTATGTCTAAAACTACAACTATTTAAAAGTCTGCTAACAAAACTTTGCCTTAACTCAATCTAAAAGTTAAATTAAACAAAGTGCGACTTTATGACTCGTCTGCTTTCAGCCTCATCTTAAAGCTCTTTATTTCTTTTTTTAATCTGTTTCTTCTTCAGACTTTAATTTTCTGAGCTCAGAACAAGACTCAAAATTACTTTTTCATACCTATCAGGAGAGTTGTTTCAAAGATACGGTGGCTTTTATTGATTTTCTGTCCGACGCTGAGATTATATTTATTCTAAACTTTTTCTAAGGAGAAATTGGAACCTGCACTTTACACTAAAATACACTTCACTCCATTTTAATTACTTATTTGTTACCTTGCATGAGCTTATGATGGTAAAATCTAAAAAGGATTTAAAAAAAAAAAACAAGAAAGGAAGGAGATTTTGATGAATTTATGTATTAATCTGCTGAATCTCTGCTGGTTGCTTCAGTTCCTGATGGAGTGATTTGATTCATACAGGTGATAATGGAAAAATACGTGCAGGGGGTCGTAATAATGAAGTCTCTCCTAACGATGAGTCAACAGCTGGCATGAATTTGACTGATTTAAAGGAACAAAACACAGTTTTTGTTTCTAAAGGCCACAGCTGCTTGAAGGATTTAAACTAAAAAACAGCTCAACTTTGAGATTTATTAGATGTTTAAATTACTACCTAATTTTCCTTCTGAGATTCCCATACCCTTCAACAAGTCAACAGTTTACCACAGATGTATTTTATGAAAACAAAAATAGAGTTGATAGGACCATTTGTTGTGGAAACCTATAACAGTTAACAATACAAACATTAGACTTTAAATAAATATTTTTATGATTTTAGGGAAGAGCAACAAACCTAATGAGTCTGAACACACTTGGATGGTTTGTGTTATTGCTCTAAAGCAGGGGTGCTCAAACATTTTCCCCAAGAGGGCCAAAATTCAAAAACATTTTCCCTGAGAGGGCCAAAATTAAAATCAACCGGAGGTCCGTGGGCCAAATGCAATAATATAGGAAATGCAAATACTTATTAAGTAAAG
>JAUBOC010000097.1:540795-556786 GCA_032275365.1 Anablepsoides cearensis | reverse complement strand
CAGTTCTGAAGGCAAAAGGGGGTCCAACCCGTTACTAGCATGGTGTACCTAATAAAGTGGCCGGTGAGTGTATATATATATAAAACACGCACGTGGTACGATTGTACCACGTGCGTGTATATATACATTTATATATATACATATATAAATGTATGTATATAAATGTAACCATCAACATATTTATATATATATACATATATAAATGTATATATATATACATTTTTTATTATTATTATTATTATTTTGCTGCCACCCCCTTAATAATATTATTAATAATAATAATATTCTTATTTTGCTTCCACCACCTTTAATATTTCAAACCAAAAGAAACATTAATAAAAATCTTTCCTGCTCTTGTGTGGATTTTCCACCAAAAATTTAAATAATAATAATAATAATAATAATAGAGTTAACTCCAAGCGTGCACACCCTCACAAACACAAAATAATGATCCTTGCCCATTTTCTGCAGGCCCTTCTGGTGGGAGAACAGGGAGGGTTCTGCTTCACTTCCCGTGCGTAGAGAGCGACATATTAAACCAAATTTATGTGTGCTTCATACATTCATACGTGTGTTTCACCCCCTCTCTTCTTTTCAGCACATCTTAAGGCTACAGCTTCGCCTCAGCAGCTTACACATGTACATAATATTTACCCCTCTCATTCGTCACAGGCCTGTGTGGTTATATTCAGGGCTGGGATTTTAAAAATTATAAGAAAAAAAAAACATATTTATATATGTTTATTACTGTTCCAACAACAAGTTTAACCACTTGGGGTCTACAGGACTAATAACATCTAATTTCATAAACATCATATGTCCACTTAACCTAATATTATTTGATTAAAGTACATGAATTATTTATGGCAGTGTGGATAAGTATGAACAGCGTGTTGAAAGTTGCCCCCCTCCGGTAAACGTAACGTGACTTCTTCATAAAACAAATGGAAATTACTTATTGAAGCTCGCAGAGGTTTATTACTCTGAAACCACGCGACGGAACGCAGCGATTTTAATTAAGACTAATTGTTTTTCTTTATAGGCACGTACACAAAAAATAAAACAAGGGAAAGCTAATTAAAGAGAATGCCGGCAACATTTCCCAAAAGAGGCCAGACGCAGGTTTTTATTCACAGCGGGACGGTTGTGTCCAGGTTACGCTTCATCGTGCATCAAAGTTTCAAACATCTCAACAACTTTTACCAGAAAAAGTTATTTATGTTTGGGAATTATTGTTAGCATGCCCCTACATTTACTCTTAGTATCTGCAGTAGAAAGTAAACCTAAAAGTCCTTTTTCTCCTGGTTAAAAATATTCCTTGTTGTTGTTCCTCTAAACCCACTGGGGGTTAAACACGCCGTCGGCCCGACTCAAAGAAGAAACAAGTTCCCCAAACCTTCGACTCCGAGGAGCCCGAGGGCACACTGATTCAGTTTTCTTCTCTAACCTTTTAATGTGTTAATAAACTGCGCCCAACATATGCTTAACATTTGCTGGGACGTTACTTTATTGTGCAAATGTGGATGTTATTTTCTCCGCCTCAAAACGTTCGCAAGGGCATTGATGTTTTTTTTTAAAGCTGCAGCCACAGCTTGTATCAGAAAAAAAAACATACAAAAAATATTTAGGCTACACTGTTCTTAGTTTAGGTTCTCACTTTCGTCCATGTAGCAGAAAGGTTTGAGGCTTTAACATGCGGACACATGGTTTCTGCTGTATATATGTAAATGTGTAGCGTGAGGATAAGAGGTGGACGTTTTGGTTTTACCAAGTCAAATTAAGTTATTTAAAAAAAAAATCAAAGGACAACACAGTTCATTGGTAGATACATTCATTCTCTTTAAAGGGATCTCTTACTACTTATTGTCCTTATGTTAATTGTATAGTTTAATAAAAGTTGTTTGTGACATGTTGAAACTTCCAATTATTTAAAAACTTGTATTTTCATTACATTACAAAAATTTCATTATTAAAAGCTATAATGTGTGATAAAGTTATACTTTTCTAGTTGTTCTGTACAATATATGGGTGAAAACAATCAAACGTGATACTTAGTAATTTAGCACTGGAACTAACGCAATAAAAATTAGCTCTAGAGCTAATGCTACATTTACTCTGGTGATGTCGCCACCTTAAGGTGGTGGAGGGGTTTGAGTCCCCCTGTGAGCAAACATGCCTCCTGGGAAGGGTCAGACTAAGTGCGACAGAATACCCTTGCTGAAATGGAACATCCTCTACATCAGGTATGGGAGGGTTGCTGATTCCTGATGACATAGACTAGCTCTACAGATATGGAGCTTGTCTATGAGGTTGCGCGTTACCTGCTGGATTCAGTTGGGCTCACTTCTACACACAGCTTGAGCTCTAGAACCCAACTCCTGGAGAGGGGCTGGATTCTCTCCTACTACAGAGTTCCCTAGGGAGAAAAGCATCAGGCAGATGTGGGTGTTACAAGCCCTCGGCTGCATGCCTTGGTGTTGCCTCTCTGCAGCTTCGTGCTGCAGGAGAGAAGGTTCTGTCTGTTGTTTGTGATTATGCACCAAGTTGGCTCCAGAACTAAAGCTAATATTAGCTCGAGAGGTAATGCTACACATATTAACTCTGGACCTAACAACATATATATTAGCTGTGAAGCTAACACTACATTTACAAGCTCTGGCACTAATGCTAGAGCTAATGCTATATATTAGCTTTAAAGCTAACGTCATATGTTAGCTACCTGTTTGCTATAGGTTTGCTAAAAAATGACTGTTTCCCTTCTAAATGAATCATAATGTTGAGGCATTGGTTTTAAACTTACTGTCTTTTTAAAATTCCAAAATTTATATTTTTAACTCGTATTTGCTCAAAAACTGTTTTTATGTTTATTAGGGCTGTCTATTGGCAAGAATTTGGTGATGCAAAATCATTACAGAGGGGTTGCGGTACACTAATATCTTGATGTATTGCAATACAGTAAGTAAGACGATTCAATGTGATATATTGCCATTTTTTGATCCAAAATTTCTATTTAAAAAAACAGTATGTTTTAGAATTCTGATCTCTTTAAAAAGTTTGATAATATGTTTGTGACAGCTTTGAGATTTTAATTTGAATTTATTATAAAAAAAAATATGGACACCCATCACACTAACCTACCACCACCTATATGTTGACATGAAGCTGCTAGTCTTTGTGTTTCTGTCATGGGGCACCTTAAGGGAGGAGCACAAGGACACCAGTCATTTCATTGCACTGTGTTTCATATGGTCATTGCATTTGGCTACTTCAGTACCGTCCCTCAGGGACCCCCTTCAGCTCAGGGCGCTAGACAAATGCCCACCTGCCATCCATATTGTGACAGCTAACTCCAGTCGGAAGAGAGAGGGTCCTGAACGTGACTCTTCAATTTGGCTTAAAACACAAAACATTCCAGCTCATGAGGAACTTTTGGCAACTCTACCTCAGCTTAAAAGGCAGCGGGTGATGGTCTAATCAGCTCAGATTCATCAGTACTTAGTGCTAATGTTTACTTACAATGCTAATGTTTGAGCTAGCGCTATACTCTCTGGCTCCTCAGGAGTGGAGGAGCCAATTGTCTGGCTGACTGCTGCCAACTAGCGGCTGAGAGCTAAACTGCAACATAAAAATGAACCACTGGCATGAAAGTTTACATTTTAAACCTTAATAAAAATTGATACAGGGCTTTAGAGATTTGATACAGTCTTGGGAAATGAAATATCACAATATTTTCTTACAAACCTAATGTTCATGAGGTTCAACTAATCCTAAATAACTAAAGGAAATTAAACCCACACCAAGCAATGGTTTGGGGCTAAAGAGGAAAAAATTGGACAAGGAGGGCCAGTGAGGTGAGGGCACCACTTGGTGGCACCCCAGAATTTTGCATTATTATTACAATGCATTATTTTTAACATTAATAAAAATATATTCATGCCCTCTTCTATTGAGTTCAGTCAGCTTACTGTCACTATATAATCCAAATTATGTAACGGTCATTAAATGAGTCAGTGCTATTGAAACAAACATAAGCTGAGTCAGCATAACAAAGAAATAAAAGTCTTTTTTACAAATTGATGATCAGAATCTGAAGTAAATAACTTAAATCAAAGTCTGTTGGAAGAAGCCTCTCTGAGCTTGGCGTCCACGGCGTGCGGCAGCCCGTTAATTGAAAACGAAGAAATCATTACTGTCTTAAGAGTGATGGAGGAGACACCGGGGACACTGGGAAATATGGGGACTCCATTGGGACAGGAAACCGGGAGTTGACGGGTCCACCGGGAATTCCTCTATTGTAACACATTCACACACAAAACTGAACCATTTTCCACATTTAGATTTTTGTTTCAAGTAGTTTAAATTAATTGTAACTCCAATCTACAGAATCTTACTTACTAGACAAAAAAGCAAAGTGCTGTGGACACCGGGACCACACCAGCCCCGGCAGCCCGAGCTGAGAGCCGGGAACAAATGGCAACGGTTTGGCAGCTCGGTGGTGTCGTCAGAGGAACAGTTGGCCCTTCGACCGTCCTCATCAGCAGATTTCAATTGGCTGTGCAGCCTAGCATGGAGACCTTAATCTCTCCGCAGACCGTTATTTACATTTATTACCCTGTTAAGGAGGCAGCGGACACAAAGAACATGTCCAGAACGGGTTTACGGCTCAAAAAGAAAGGAGAGAGGAAAACACACATGGCTGAAAACGTGTGAGTTTATTACAAAAACGTTAACCGTCTTCATTGGTGGGAAAATCATGCAGAAAATCTAAGTTTCATGCACACAAAAGGATTAAGGCCACAAGATATTTTAATTTTTTTGATAATTCTAAGAATGAAGTCAGAATTCTAAGAAAAAAAGCAGCATTCTGAGGGAATAAAAACAGTATTTTAATAAACATAGGTGGTCCTAATCCTCTTCTGCAAGGATTCTGATTTTTTTAACACAATGTTGACTTTAAGCTCAGATTCTTGAAATTCTAAGAAAAATGTAGTCTGAAATTATATTCAAAATTCTCACCTTTAGATCTGAAAAAATCTGAGAAAGAATAAAGTTAAAATTCAGATGAAAAAAGTAGAAATCTAAAAAAAAGGAAAACGTAAGAATTTGTAAAAAAAAAAAAAAAAATGTATTAAATGAGGCCAGTGAAAAAAATACATAAAATACTAATTTTTTTTTTTTTTTTTCATCAGACTTTAATTCCAGAATTCAGAAAACTTAAGAATAAAATCAGAATTAAAAAAAAATTAAAAATTTTAAGAAATCTATAAGAATTGGGCCAGGGTGAAAAAATATAGGTATATCTTTTAAAATACTGACCTGTATTTACTCTAACATCAGACCTTAATCTCATATTCTGAGAATTCTGAGAAAAAAAAAACTGTGTTTTTTTTCTTTTAATTCTGAATTTATTCTCATTCAGAGGAATTCTTTAAGGATTACAATACTGACAAGACTTTTTTTCTCAGAATCTTGACTTTAATCTCAGAATCTCATTCAAAAAACGAAGTCACAATTTCAAAGTCAAAATCTGACCCAAATCTGAAAATAAAAGTCAAAATTCTGAATAAATTTAAAACTTAATTCTAAAAATAAATCCACAATTTTAAGGAAAAAGACAAAATTCAGATTTAAAAAATCTGAAAATAAAAGGATTCTGAAAAAATGTATTTTTTTCACAGTTGCCCTAATCCTCATTTATAAATGTATGTGATCTGTATGTATCTGATCAATTTAAAGTTTAACTTATTTATCTAATTAGGAGCAGGTCAGACATATTTTTATGAGTCAATAAATAAACTATATCATGCCTCTTTATTTCCAATCTCCATTCTATTGTTGGACAAATCTATTCAGTGACAGATCCTGCATAAAATGTAATTCACCTTATTTTACAACATTCTTTGCAGGTATTTTCACCCTGCAGCCTTAACATAAAGTGTTTTTTAAACCAGCTACTGGAAGGTTTTAAGCTACTACTCAGAGAAAGAGGTAAAAAAACCAAGCTGTGAGAGAACGTAGGAGTGAGTAGAAGTGAGGGGGGAGTCATGGATAATCTGCCGAAGAGCACTTTCTAGCGGTGCGTTCAGAGCACAGCAGGAGCAGCTTGCCTATCAGTCTGCTGTCTGTCGCCGATTCAGCGGAGAAGCCCGTAGTTTCGCACACAGGCTTACTAATATGTATTTGAGAGCAGGTCTTTTCACAGCAGCGAACAAACAGCTTGTGCAAATAGACAACTGGTTTGGAGGAAAGTGTGCTCCGATGTGGGGGAAGTTTTTAGATTTGGGCGCTGACTCAGGTTTTAAAACCGCCTTCTTTTGTTCCCATCGTAAAGATGACAAATTCCTTCGAACCGTAGAATCCGCTCGCCATAAAAACCCAGAGTTTATTAGACAGGGGAGCATCTCGGCACACTAATTTCCCCTCTTTAAAGAGTCATTCAGTATCCATTACAACGTCATCGAACCTCATTGACCTCACCAGCAGAGGCAGGGCCGGTTTTCAATAGCTCCCCCTCTTTAACAATGACTAACAATGGGTCCAAACAGTCTGGCCGCTCGCATCCACAACAGACCACCAGCATCCGCCATCCATCACAGTCAGGACGCTTCCAGTGTCTTGGATCATTTGGACGACGATGCTCGCTATTTCGAGCTCCCCGTTTTGTTGATGTTGTTTTGTAAGTTGTCACTGTGGACGTGAGGGACAGGAGTGGGTTTTAAACGAGCTCTGTCTTTTCCAACATTCAAACTCTGGGACAATGTAAAACAATAACCAGGATGTCATTTTTTTATTGCTTCACAACCAAAATAAAAGTGTCAAACCTATAAACTCAATCAACTAACGGCACGCTGGCCACTTCTGGCCATGAGCAAGCAACCTCTGGTCGACGAAAGTTAAGAGTTTATTTCGTGTGGTGCTCTTATTTAAAAAAGCTGCAAATTTTCAGGTACATTTTGCATATGACTTTCTTTTTTGTGGGATTTCTTTTATCGCAGACCATAAATTAAAAGTTTGCCACAAATATTAGTAAACAACATAGAAATAGTAAATAATACATGTTCTGATGATTACATTGATAATGTGAAATGAAAGCTACATTCACCCTGCAGGTCTTAATGCTCAGAGCTGATGTTTTTAAGCTTTGCTGATGTTCTAATTTAAAAGGTGACCTCCATTAGAGTCCACAGCCCTGAAGCAGACATGACATCATGCTCAGCACGCCGTGTTTACAGAAGGAAACATGGATGCTACATGTTAGCATGTGTGGATCTGTCATGAAGTTCAATCAGAACCAAATCTGCCTTGGTTGTTTTGTCCAATTTTTTTTATTTGATCTTGCTGCTTTTTGCTTACTCAGGTGCAGAACCTCACTTCTGGAAGTTACACAGTATGCCAGCACTGTAATTCATTGTATTTTTCATTTGATATAAAATACTTTTAAAGCAGGAACTAAGCATCTTTCATAACTTTCATTATTAACCCGGCTAAAACGTAGGAACACAGGGACCAGGACCCATAAGACTTGCATTGTAAGGCCTGGCTCAGCACGGTCATGGTTGTGTTTGCATTGAGTTGAGTTGGGTTGAGCTGCCTGGATGTGGGCGGGATCATAATATTAAACACACACAAATCCTATTTAGTTTTTTTGTTTGTTTGTTTTTTAGTTTTTTTGTGACACAACAATAATGGACTGCACCAACTCAAAGGCAAAGTACAGAAGAGCCCAGCAATATGACTCTAATGATGAGAGGCAAGATGATAAGCTAATGGTAGCTAATGTTAGCTTGTTGTTGTTTGGTAGCTCGCTACTGTTGTGTCGTTAAATTCATGGGACAAAAATGAAAAGTTAATCTCTTCTGTGTGATGTAACCTTCCTGGTCATTGAACCAATTCATGACCCCTAGTAGCTGATGTCAAATCAGGCCGGGCAGGCCGGCCCGTATAGAACCATGGGTCAAGGGGTTCCAGAAATCGGGGTAGAACTAGACCATAAGGCCTAATGCAAACATGCTGAACCCAGGTTTAAACCCAGGCGGGCCTGGGCTGGGCCTTGTGGCACAAAAAGGCCAGCAGGTTACTGGGACTGGATCTGGGAACAGGAGTGACTGCAGGTAGAAATAAAGTCTGGATCGATCGTGCTAGTATGGATCTGATCCAACACATTGGTTCACCAGCGTTAGCTTCATATGTTGGTGTTAATTCTCAGTTATCCAGGACATGACAAATCTAGTAAGTTTAAAAAAGACAAAGCAATGGGACTTCTGAAATAAAATTGATGAATCACATGTGGGCAAAACAATTGGATGTTGGCCGCTTTTGCCTGCATTGTAAACATAACCCAAGTCTCTGAACACTTCATTTGTTAATATGATTAATTCCTGTTGTAGAAATTGCTTACACTTACTTAGATTTATTTTTTCTACAAATAACAAAACTTGTTTGTGTACTTCTAGATGGTTTACTCTTCATCTACATCTGCGTGGCAGTCAGATAATAAAGCTTTTGTGAAACATGAAACAACCAAAACCAATATTTTTTTTAATGGCGTACTTTACAAAAACCCTATTTTATCTGACCTGTCTTTGTTGTTTCCAAAAAGCTTAAATTCTTCAAGACACATCATAAATTTAAAAAAATATCCTGTTTTACTGGGGGGATGTTGAAGAATAAGCTGTAGGTTTTTCCCTGCTGAAAAAATCTTTAAACAGGACAAAAAAAATCCACATCTGAAAGAAACTATTTTCAGCTGTGACTGATTTGAAATATTCTATAGTTCTTTTATTTGAAAAATTTGTCAGTTAGTTTTTTATTTTTGTACGTCAAAACATCAAAGCGTGTTGCAGAAAAAAATATATATTTTGAGATTTATTTACAGACATGAGGTGTTCCCTAGTACACAACACATAGCTCAAATTTACTATTATATGCTCAATATTAATTTTGACACAAAAGCTTTGCCCCCCCCCCCCCCCCAACATAACCACCACACACACACACACACACACACACAGTTTTCTTCTCAGTCCAGCCATCCAGGCCTCAGCCAATCTGCAGGACCGTCGAACCCGAGGGACCCGATTGCCACCAGCTGACTGACCAAGCGGCCCGCTCAAAGGCACAATTAGAGAGTCTTTGTTTTCACCCAGAGTGGCCCCTTTTGTGCTTTAATGCTGCCTGGCGCTGGAGGGGAACGTCATCAGTCACTTTGCTGAATAGGTTTGAATCAGAAAAGACACTGCGAACACAAAAACACACACACAGGTTGGAGGCCCTGTTGGAGGGTGGACCCAACGGCACCCTGTGGTGCATTCAGAAACAGTGGTTTATCAATAAAAAATCACTCCTGCTTTATGAAATCTGTTGTACCCGTCTAAGTTTAGGTTTTACGTCATCGTTCTTTAATGTTTGATGATGACAGAGTGTTGTTTTCCTGATAAAATCAGGCCTAAAAGTTAGTTCTCACAGACAAGATCCACTACAGGAACTTCAGCAAGGTAGGCCCGGGCCTAAAGGCAGCCCAAACCTGCAGGTTGGTTTGGACTGTGGGAGGAAACCAGAGAACCCAAACCCATCTTTAGAAGATCTGTTCAGTCCTGTGAAAACTAAATATATTGTTCTCTCTCTCTCCTCGTTACCAACTGATGTCTTCCTCTTACAAGCAGCTCCCTCAGGTTTTTCTCTGATGGACCATAAAGCCACAGTCTTGTACTCTTAGCAGTTGATAACCACAGAATCATGTTTGTCTGTGACACTGACTGGGATCTTTTCGGTGAGTGATTATTAGCTCTGATGTGAAAAAGATACAGTATCTGGATGATTTGCCTGGTTAAAAAAAGGGAAAATAAATAAACCTAAAATTATTTCATAATGCAAGAGCAAAAAAACAGCAGCTAGTTGTAGTCCTTTGACAATGTTCTTGGGCCCTTCTGGCAGCAATATTATAATACCTCCATCTTCTATCTGCTTATTTGTAGTAGAGTTGAAGAGGTAACAGGTCCAGGAGAGAAACCCAAACCTACAGTACATGTGTTCAGAGACACCCTGAACTCAAGATGTTTCAAGATCAGGGAGGATAATCCCTTCAGCAAGTTCTGGGTCTGCCTCAGGTAATTAACTTCAACGTTTCATGTTTTACTGGACTTGACTAAACAAAAAACGTCACGTTTCTCAGCACAGCTAACAAACAATAACTGAGAAACAGCATTTTAACACATCATCTTAAAAACACAGTAAAGTACTACGTGTACGACTGACTAAATGTGAAATAAATATTACAGAAATACTATTAAAAATAAAATTAAGAGAGTTTTATTCACTGTTGAGTTGTGGTGAGTAGCTGCCATCTTCAATTCTGAACTCTCCCACTTTCTGACAGGGAATTCCTACTGCAAGGTTATTCCAGTTTAAATTTGCAACTTGTAAGTGGGAAATTCCCAATTCCCAGTACAACTGGGTAGAGGCGAAAATGCAGCAAAATTAAGATTTTACACAGCAAATTTCTGCGGCTACTTTTGAACTACGTGCACTTCCACCTAGTGGTGGGAAGCTGCTATTTTGCTGGTAAAATAATCGACATGCATTAGGGCTGGGTTAAAAAATAAATTTATTGATCTGGATCGATCCTCGTTCAAGTTTGGGAAAATGGATTCATAAGTCATGAGATCGATTTTTCCCCATGGGTGTTGTGTGCGATGAAGCTGCGCGTTTCTGTGTTGTGTGTCACTCCTGGCTTGCCGTAGGTTTACATCCGGTTGATGGTCAGTGCTAATGTTAGCTCCCGACAGCAAGTTTTGATAACTTTTGTTTACAAAAATTTGCGCTCGGACACAGTGGCAGGAAAAGAAGCAATGAGCGGCTGGTTCCAGTGCTCGAACCAAGACTACGGTATGTAAACATCTGACTGAAACTGTTCTCCTCAACATGTAGAAATGTGTGAAAGATGACAGTCTAACAAAACCGTTTAGTTTTGTTACCAATATTATTTTTAAATTTAAGAAACCTCTTGATGTAATTCACAGTGATGGATGTTTTACCTGGAGTTCTTTTTTTCTTTCTTTCTTGTTAATAAGTTTTATTGAACAGAAGCTAACAGAAACATTACAAATATACAGTTTTCATCACTCAAAGAGTGGGCAGAAGTATATTTATATTATCCCACCTCTTCTTCTGTAACCTTATTCCATCACTTCTTAGTGATCAAGAAAGTTAATCTTAGTTTCTTAAAAATGTAATGTATCCAACAACACTTTCTCTTGCAATTCCTTTATAGTTTAAACCCTTTGAAACTTGAGACAGTTTTGTTTCAGGATTAAACTCCAATTTACACCATAATGTTTATAATTTTACCAACACACCAAGTTAGAGTTAGTTTCTACTTTTTGCAGAATTAGTTCCAGAATGTCTTCTATATCAAAATAAATGTGTTACTGCATGATACCCTTAACTAATAAAAAGAAATCCATCAATCGTTAATCGTTGTGAATCGTAAATCGAATCGAATCGATTTGGGAAATCTGAATCAATACCCAGCCACATACCCCATGCATTATGGGAGATGTGGTTTATGGTCAATGCTGGCTTTAGAGTAGCTTATTTTAAGACATTATTACACCTTTGAAGTTCTCACAGGTCACATAAAATGCCGTGGCATGGCCTCATTTGGCCCGGGGACTTTAAGTTGACATATGTGCTGTAAGGTTTCTGCCCTATGAAGAAAGCTCATTTCAGCAGCTTGGATCTAGAATCTGGGTCTATCGGTCATAATCCAAACCTCATGACCACAGGAGAAGGTTGGAATGTAGGCAGACCAGTAAATCCAGAGCTTTGCCTTCAGACTCAACTCATTTTTTCCACACAACTGTTCAAAGTAACGCCCTAATTACTGAGAAAGACTATCTGTGGATCCAACTTCAACCTACTGTCACTCAATATTATAAATTCAAGTTCAAGAATTGTTATTACTTCCAAGGGACAATTTGTTGTCAGTAGACATAAGCTACATGAGCAACCTGAACTCACCATGGAGTGGGTGACCATGGTCTGCCTGAATCAGTCCGGTAAGGTTCAGTAGAACTATATCAAAAATTCTGCTGCTCATGCTGACAATCTAATCTAGATATTTATATTGATACAGCACCTCAACAGCTTCACCATGAATTACCACAGGAGTGGCAACTAAAGAGTCATTTTTTAAATAAATGACCACCTCCTTAGTCTTTGAAACATTTAACTTTAAAAAAGAAGGCTCAGACCATTCAGTTAGGTCAGGTTAGGTCACAATATTACTTTGTTTTGATCTTACTTCTTTAAGTATTCTTGCATATATTTATTCTGACAGAGAAAAACTGTTTTTGCTTTTCAGAGCGTTTGCAAGAAGTAAGACGTGCTAACAAAAATGTTACTTTGAGTGAACGTCCTTGTGATGCAGACAACTGATAAATCACATGACTGCTCATGCCAAGGAAAGATGTGAAACTTTTAACTACCCACTTTTGCTTTGTGTCAATAAAAGCTGCAAGGAGATTTTGAAACCTTTGCAGAAGGAAGCCACTGAGTTACAGAGAGGCTGTCTCCCCTTCCCTAAAACTTAACCTTGGTGTTGTATCTATTTGTGTCTCTTCTCAGTTTCTCTGGGTTTTAAGGTGTCTTGAACCAGACAGAAGTGAATAAAAAGAAGATTTTGTGCCCTTTAGATGTTTTAAAATCATATTGAAAAGAGTTCCTGTTGAGTCCTCCACCCCGCTACATATCTGAAGTGGGTCCAAATGTTTTTTTTACTTCAAAATAACATTCCTAACAGGTTTTTCAAATGACTTCATTGCTAACAAAGTAATGGCAATTGGCCTGAAGTCATTCAGTGACTGAGCAGTCCTTAAGATTATGACCCCCTGTGCCATCAGGACCTGGACCTCTCTTTTATTTGGTCTTTTGAAAATGGACTGTGGTGCTTGAAAATCCATTTCTAAAACCAGAAAGCTCATCATATGACAGTTCTAAAACAGTTGAGGAGTTAGGAGTAATGTGAGTTTTCTTAGTTGGCATTTCCATCAAAGATTTAAACCTCTCCCAAGTCAGCTGGGAGTTATTGGACCTGAACAAGTTTTCCACCTTCTCCTTATAATTCACTCTGGCTAAATTAATTATTTCCTAACTTGTTGAGTATGTGGTATTTCTACTGTACCAACAGCGTAGTATGAAAAACAGCAATGCAAAGGTTTATAAAGTAGCATTTACATGAATAAAACAGCAGAAATTCCTTTTGGTCTTGGTATCGCTTGGACTATGAGCTCATCAGTGTGGTTAGAATTAAACTATTTCTTCAAACTGAAGCTGAGCAATAGGAGCTTTAGAAAATTCCCTCAGAACCCCACTCAAAATAATTTTGACTATTGCTTTAAGGTCTTACAATTGAAAAAAAAATATGTATTTTATTGTTATACTTTTGTTTGTTCCCAGAATTTATGAAAAGTTCTTTAGATTTACTTTCTGTAAATGTTCCAAAAAGTAATATTTCATCTTGTGTCAAAGAAAGAGATTCCAAATTTTACTTTTCTAATTTACTTTTTAATTTTCTGTTAAAATTTGTCCAATAAAAAACATCTGAGCAACGGTGATGGTGTTTTATGTTTCAGACAATTCATGATTATAATCTGGTCAGGTGTATCAGATTTACTGTAACAAACAGAATAATTGAACCTCCGTGCCCGGACCCCAACAGTCAGTCCACTGCAGTCTCAGGCCTGGATTACGACACGGTTGACATCATTTGATTCGAATTCACAGGAGCTCAGAAAGTGACCCATTAGGGTTATTTGATGATGGAGGGTCCTGCCAACGGAAACAGCCTGTCCCGGTTAGAAAGAGACTCACCTACTGTGTCTAACCAGGTTAGGCCAAGTTCAAATTTACTCAATTATTTACTATTTTGGTCACATGTCCCCTTGCTGTGTTTACATGTATTCTTGACTAATAACACCGGTCAGCTACTTTAGATAAAAGATGCTGCACGCTGCTGAATACAGCTTTCTAATTTTATGATTTGCTGACAGTCATACTCGACGAACGTTTGCTGAACTGACAACGTGCCATTAACCAAAAGACACGTATTGCAGTTTCCAGAAAGGATTATGAAAGCGAATCGAACCCTTTGCCAAGATTCAGAACCCGAGCTGAGAACAGAACCGTAAATCACCGGGGAATCCTTTCATTTTCTGCCTGGTACTGGTCCTCATATCTTACTAGGGCATGCTGTTTTTTTCTCAAGATGGAGGCAGAGACTTGGAAGAAGAGAATAAAGAGGGAGTGTGTGGTGGTGGAGGGGGTAGTTTGGAGAAAAATAAGAGGTGGAGGCCAGGCGGGCAGGCAGGACAGTGACATTCACGCGTTACGACGTGGCGACACAGACAAGGTGAGCTCCCTGCCGCTCGGCCAAGCTGTTATCGCAGTCGGCCCTCGTTTCCAGGTCGCAACCCCTCAGCGGCACCGGTATTATTGGGTCGCGGCTTGGTGCCACAACCCAGGGCCCAGTGTGGGCCGGCACTGCCATTGTCCAACGGTGAAGCGTGGCTTTGAGATACTGAACACACACACACACACAGAGGCGCACTGATCCGCCCTGGCAACCTCCCTAGCAACCATCTGTCCCGCTTTGCCATGCTCAGGGCTCGGGCAGAGCTCGCAATGGGCATGCCTTGACACGTCTGAGGTAATGGGACAAAACGGAGGCACACAAGAGGACAAAGGACTCGCAAATGAAAGGGTGTAGCCAGCAGAGAGAACAGCGGAGACGGAAAGATGGATTTCCTAAGAGCTGGGTGTTTTGAAAATCAAAACTCAGAGCCATGTTGTTATTTTAAAGTAAACCATCTCAAAATATGGTCTGACTGAGCCAGATATATCTTTCAAAATAAAGGTCTAAAGGGAATACACAAGTAAATTAATCATACGTTAATCATATTGGTGTTTGGGAATTGGGAAATAAAAAATGAACCAGAAAAACAACAGGAGTAGTCTTGGTTTGTCTTAATTATTCTGTCCTCACTCCCCCCTTTATAATGCAAGTATTAATTTAGACTATTCAGTTATCTCGTCATTGTGTCACTGCCTATTAGCATTACAACCAACAACAAACTACAGACAAGAGAAAATGTCAAGTGATGACAAAGACTAGAGGTTTGAATATGTAAGGGATATTGCTGAATGTGTGTCACATTCTTGAATCTTTAAAGAAAGCTGGATGTAACCCTTTGAGTCTTTAAAAAACAGGCTTTATAATTACTCTGATAGACCTGCTTTAGGAGTTGAACATACTTTTTTGGACTTGAGCTGAGCAGGATGGTTGTATTGTGGTATTTTCTTGAACAGTCTCGAACGTTGATGACCCAAAGGTCAAATAAAGAGTGACACTTTGCTTCCTGGCGGTATAGATGTGACGTTGGCAAGAGGGAAGGCCAAGAGCGGGTCAGGGGGGAGTCTTGATTATATGCGATATCACAAGCAGATGCATCTTCCGCTGTCGAACGAGCTGGTTTTTTTTGCCTTATCGGCATCTCACCAAAGGCCTCCAGAGCAGATGACCTCTCCTCTATTTTTTAAACGTGCAAACGTATCGCCTTTGTTGGGCTGTGGAGCCAAATCATTTCCTAACAACACACATCCATCTAACAACCAACCGGACGAGTCATGATGGAGCATTTTTTGATTCCAATTGAATTTTGTCACCAAGTTTTCTCACAAACTGAGGATTAAGTCTCAAAGTGGAGAAATAAGCAGCTATAGTGCATTGGTTAAAATGCTTGCAACAATTGCATTTTGTCAAAATAAAATTAATAAATACCTTATTTAATTACCCTTATTAAGTGTCATTTAAATGCAATATCAGAATTTTTAAGCTTTTTTTCAGCAGTAGCTACTAAAAAACAGTTAAAGGGGCTATATCATGTAAAATCAACTTTTTTGAGTTTTATATCATGTTATAATGTTATCCTCTCAT
>JAUBOC010000097.1:528696-540695 GCA_032275365.1 Anablepsoides cearensis | reverse complement strand
AAACTTTTCTATTCTATTTAAACACAAAAACAACATTTTAATAACAACTAAAGGGGACATAGATACTTTATTATGGTGTAGTATTTAAATATATGCCTGAGAAACACATAATATAACCCCTTTAAAGCCTTAAATTATCATTTTTCCTTTGAGCTAACAAAGCTTCTATTTGCTTTCCAGCTAGTACAGCTTAATATCCAAATACTATTGTTTGAGTTTTCCTTTTTAAAATCACATCAAAAAATTCCTCATTAGAATAAACTAAAAAGGAAATTCAGACCAAATATCAATGGGTTATCCAGATTAGAGAAACAACTCAAACCATGATGATCTAGGTATCAAAATGTAGAAAGCCAGGAATTTCACTTAATGTACAATTCTTCCAAAACTTTATTAAAACACCCTTTTAAAGACCAACCTTCAGTATTTGCAATATTTGCTTCAATATTTGAAAAGTTTCCAACTCTCAAGATCTTAGTAAAAATTCCTTGTTACTAAACACTGTTATTTTATGTCTCTTCAGACATACCTGACATGTTTCGACCTATTACTTCTGTCTTCATCAGAGGATGAAGACAAAAGTAATACTGTATAGGGAGGCAGCAGACCATGGATAAATTTATAAATAAAATTACACTAGGGTAGAAGTCTGCAGGTAGATAATGATGGCCAGTCTACCAGAGAGTACAGAGTACTGTAGTATATAGTATAAATCAGAGTGCTCCTTTATAAGCAACATCCAAGAGATCTGGCCGGGGCATTCATGTAAACCTAAACATAATCCAGTAATAGGAAGGTTGCAGACACAAGATGTTTGCAAGCCCCAAATGGTAAATGTACTTATACAGTGCCTTTCTATCCAACCAGGATACTCAAAGTGATTAAGACTACAATATGTGCCCTCATTTACCCATCCACACAGCCCTCTATAAAGTCTCTCTACAAAGCTAATATAGGTAAATCAATCCATAGAGACTAATGAGTGCTTTAAATCACACTCATACACTGATGGGACACACATCAGAAGCAGTTGGGGTTCAGTGTCTTGTCTTTAGTGTCCGTTTCATGTGTGACTACATGTGACTGGATAGAGGTGGAATCAAACTGCCAACTCTTGTGTTAGAGGAACGACTCTCCTAACCACTTAGCCACAGCCGACCTGTACAAGAGAGAAACATAAAATATTTCTAAAAAGAATCCCAGTTTTAGCCTCAGTTTTTATAAATGTAGTCAATGAGACATTTGAAAGAGAGTTTTGATCAATGACAACAAACTAAGCCATTAAAAGATGTGTGGCACAGCATGATCTTTGTTTTGCCAGCATTAAGTTTAAGTTGAAGTAAGTCTGATTAGATGAAGTCAAATGCAGACTGCAGAAGCTCAAGAACCAATGATATTGACTTTGCATGACAATACATTATGGTGTCATTAGACTATAAATACATACTGGCCTCAGTAACATTTTGGCCAACATTATTGATATAAATTCAAAACAGTAAATGACTGAGAATGGAACTTTGTGGGACACCTTTCAAAATTGTTGTGATATGTGACACCAATAATTGTTTTTTCTTTCCTTGTTTCAACATAAATGACACAAAACTGTTCAATTTACGTTCAACTTTTTTGCATGAATGTGCTTTTAAAAGCAACAGTAAAAAAAAATTCTAATTATGTCTATTATTTTCACACAAATGCACCAAAACAACTATTTGATGCAAATTATATTTTATTACATTTCTTTGTTGTAACAATGCTTCTTGGCAATAAATGTTTAATGTTAAAAAGACTGTTAATTTCTCTTTTAAATTAAGCCACATTTGTAAGAAACATGCATTTGTGAAATAAGCAGTTTCTTCCGATACAAACATGGTTAAAAAATGGAAATACCAGTTGACACAAGTGCCTCAACAAGAAGACTAAAAAAGACAAACTCTGTGCCAACTCCAGCCTTCTACCAACCCCAACCCCTCCTTACGCTTTTTCTTTCACCGTCTTGCATTTTTAAAGAGCCGAGAGGCCGTAGCAGAAGTGAATGAACCATGACCACAGGCAGATGCTCCCCACATCCCCGTTTCTCATCGCACCCTTCCCACTTTACACCCTCCATTTCCCACAACTAACTTAACACTGCTGGTCTAAAAATTCATATAGGACCTTCAACTATTTTGGGCATTTTTGGTATGGGACTTCAATTTAATGTACTTAGATTGGGCACATTTATACCATAATCTGTGTTTTTACAACTTTGAGCTGTTTTTCCATATGCTGTTTATTCATAACTATATATTTTTTAAAGAACTATTTTGGAGTAAATGCCATTTGTTCCATTTTGCAAAATTCCCTCTGGGCTCTTGAAAGTCCAATGAGCACAGATGGGACAATATCAGCCCTTTTGGAGCCATTTGTTCGACTGATTTGGACTCACAATCTTTATTTCACACTCCACATATCAAGTATTATGTTGTGAAAGTTGCTGTAAACAGCAAAATAAATAACTAATCTAATAAGGTACAGGTACAAACCCCAATCAAAACAATAAATAAAAAAACAATGTTTTTTAATATTTTAACCTATTATAAATTAAGTAAACATGCACTAAAAACTGGGGTTAAAACATTTATGATATTAGGAAGAATATTGCTAAATGTAATTAAACAAACAAATAAATCTGCCTATTTAAACAAACAGAGCAGTAAGGTATCATTAAAAAAGTAAACATGCTTACAACTTCATTAAAGAATTTAATTTATACCTGGCTAATGATACACTTAATTTTTTTTAACAAACTTGTGCTTTAAAATGGTAAAGATTACGATTAGGGAGGAAAACATCCAGAAAGGGGGCCATCAATTTTTTTTGGGGGGGCCCTTACCTTTCCCTGCTTTGAACTAAACTTTTGACATTATTATTTACATCTGTGCATACACATTCAGGTAATTGTTGTTTTTCTTTCAGCTGCTATCTTCAGGGGTTGCCACAGCAATCAAATGAAGGAGATTTGTCCATTGTTTTGCCAGATGAGGCCTCAGAATTACAAGAGAGTGGCCCACAGCAAGTTTTTACTTTATGGTGCTGACGGAAATTTTGTGACTGATTAATTTAAAACAGAGAATGAGAGTTGGTGTGTCTTATCAATGTTTTTTTTGTTTGTTTGTCTTCATAACAAAGTTGGTAACACTTTATGTTAAAGTTTGATTCATTACTACGTTGAGGCAGAAGTTTTTGCAGTCTGGGACAGCCTGGGTTGTTTTGCTTTGCTTTTCTGATAAGGCGCCAAGGCCTTCTGACTGCTGCTGTGTACAGCTGTGGAGTCAGATTTGGAGTTAGGTTTTTAGAAGAGATTCAACTGGTTTTATGCTACATTATTCAGACTTCCATTTATTGATCACAAATTCCCCTCAGTGCTTTTCCTTACATAGTATAGCAATACAATCTGGTTGTTTTAGTTAAGGTTATGCTAAAATATTTTTCCCCAACTACATTTTATCTTCCTTTTAAAGGCCAACCTTTAAATTTATATTTTTAGATTCCATGTTTATTCCCATATTATTCCCATGGAAGGTTTCCAACTCTCAAGATCTTCATAGACATTTCTGTTATTAAAGAACTGTTTATGAGACCAAAAGTCTCCCAATGTGTTTTACTCTTTTACCATAAATGCTATTTGCAGAAGCAGATGTAGTAAAAAAAGTATTATTTACTCTTCATTTTGAGTTTAAATGAAAACTGAGGTGATATGTCACAATATTAATTGCTACTTCTCTCCTAGTTTCAACAGATGTGATGGATAACTGTTAAATTTGCAACATTTTTGTGTAAATGTGCTTTTAAAGAACAACAATATTCAAACTTTTATGTCGGTAATTATTAAAATCAGTTTTTAAGACAAGCTATTCAAGTTCGCTTTTGTGTTCAGTCTTTGTTTTAAAATCAGTTCTGTGTTTCTTTTAGGTCTGGTTTGTGATTTATTTAATATTTGTTTACATTTTTAATGAATTTGGTACTTAAAGCCCCTTTATATACTAAATATACTAAATATAATATACTAAATAAGATATTTATAGCTTACTTTTATTTATTCCTTTAATGAATAAAATCTTTAGTTAGTCAAAATAAGTGCCAGCAAGCCAAACTTTATTTTAAAAGGCTAAACCAAATTTCTGAAAATCTAAATTATGATTTGGCGTTTTTGTGAATTTTGTTACATACAATCGGAGATAAAAAAAAAAACATTATGTGCACAAAAAATATGTATAAAACGAAATAAATGCAAGTCTGCAACTTCTTTTAAATTAAACACAATAAGGAATGCATTTTAAGGTATATTTGGACAATAAACTAATGAAATATTTATAAATAAATCCCTTGGTCATGCAAAAATTCCTTCAATGACTGGATAAATGTAGTGAAAGAGATTTATGTACTGGAGAGACTGGCCTTTTCCATTAATGTGCAGAGAGACAGTTTTTACAGGATATGGTCAAAGTGGACAGAATATGTCAAACCTGTTACGTCTGATTTTGGGTAAACCTTGCTGTCATTCCGATTGATGCTTTAATTTGACATGAGATGTCAATTATTGGTAGGTAATCAGGCTGCCCCGCCACTCCTAGTTTGGGTTGTTGATGTTTTTCTTTGTTTTTCTTTTGTTTTTCTTTCTTTTGTTAAAAAGAAAACAGAGAAAGAATGTAAAAATGTGAATGTAAGCAGTATAGCTATATAGTTGTATTGCAACCTGCTTTCTCAATAAAAATGTTAATATATAAAAAAAAATTTCTTCAATGTGTTTTTGTACTTAGGTCACTTTTAGTTATTTAGTTAGAGAAGACTTTGGGTTTCCAAATTTTCACATAAATAAAAAAAATCATACCATTTGTTTACTGATTGGTTAAAAAATATACTTTGATGGGTTTATTGTTTGAAATGAACACAGGAACATGGCTGGCATTATACACAACATCCCCTCTCTGAAATTTGTTTTTAAACAAGTAACATTTCTGTAAATTGAAACTACTTCTGTCGCAGCACATATCGGTTCTGATGGCATGTTATTGCTCGAGATGACTTCTTGTGTTCGGAGTAGAGCTTCTTTCTTCTTGTTCTTGTTCTTCTACTTCTTCTGGCTCTCAGTAAAGAGGATATTCTGATAAAAAAAAGGTAGAGCAGAGAAGGAGGCGGCGAGCAGACGTGGCGGAGAAAATTTCATTTCCTGCCTTGTTCAGAGAAAATAGCATCAGCTGAGAAAAAGAGGCTGGCCAAGAGAGATGGGAGATTTTTCCCTCTTCGAACATTGATAACCGTTTGTTCATTTCCTGACAACAACAGGAAGAAAAGAAAAAAAAGCACAAGTCTTTGCTAAAATAAAATAGGTTCAGTTTTCCTTCTCTGGTAGCCGTGAGTCTATTTCATTGGCAACATGTCGCAACGCTCCTAATCACAGGATCAGTTATTATTGAGGCGGGGGGGCATTTAATGCATCGGCTGCATAGCTGAGAGATGAAGAAAAAGGGGGTCCACGGTCAAATTTTCCCACTTTTGTGTCGCTTAGCTTCTCTCCACCAGGTCGGATTTGCATTTTAATGGAAGGCTTTTATAGACTTCTCGGTGGCGTTTGTGGCACCACAAGTGGCATCATTAAGTGAACTAAGCCGGATTAGAGGCGATGCTGAGGTCAGATACCCGTACGCCGAAACAGAACCAAAGCTTTTTTCTCCCCTCCTCCTCTGGGATTAAACATAAATGGAGAGACGAGAGCAAAAAAGGAAAGGGGGGTCAGGTGGTGGAGAACAATGAAAAAAAGATTTTTTTGGGGGGAAAGTGAGAGGAGAGGGAGAGAGACGTAAGGAGAAAGAGGAGAGACAGGCCGCGGTGAGGTGATGAATTGCTCGTAAAGTGGCTCCTCTTCAGCTCGAGGACCTCTCGGTTCCCCCCCGGTTTGGCTCCAGTTTCCGGGGTTCTTGCAGCAATCTGGAAATAACAATGTCTGCAAACAGCTCCGGACCTGCAGAGCGCTGATAGAGCCAATTACACCGAACTACGCTGTCAGTCTTATAATAGGAGCCAAAAGCCCATTGAATTATAAATCATGTTGCACGTTTACAAACACACTAATCACAACCCTTTCCAAAGAATAAATGCAGATTTGATTCTTGCTAAAAAAAAAAAAACTGCAGTCAAGATGTTTTAAAACTACTACATAAGCAAAAATGGCTAAAGGTTTGTTGTTCTGTTCTTAGATACATAATAACACATAAAAAACATTGTAATCCTTAGTTGGTTTAATATACAACATTAGGCAACAATCAGCCATGTCTCGATCCCTAAGAGAAAGTCCAATCCCCAAAACTAGAAAAAAACCTTCAGAATACAATTTTACTCTACATTTACCCAAACGATCCAAGGCATTGGGTATCTGGGGAGAAATACCTCAACCAGGCCGACTAAAGGTACCAACCAGGTGGAGGTACCGCTACGAAGCAAAGCGACAAAATGAGGCACCCCTTTAAACTCTGTCTGCACTAAACAGACCTTCCAGAGGGGGGACAGGTGGTATATTGGTTAGAACGTGTTCAGATGTGGGAAGGTGTTGCATTGGTAGAAGGATGTTAGAGATGTAGTGTGATGGAGAAAGACCCCTGAAGAGGGAAGAGCCAAAAGAAGACAATGACATGCTAATCAGAATCAGTTTAATTATTGCTATTGTCAATGAACAGGATTCACAGACTAGGAATTTGCTCCAGTGTAAAGATGCAAATAAGTTTAAAATATAAGAAATAAAGAAAATATGTACACCAATTCAATACAGTACTCAGAGAAGACAATATAGTTAGAGTAGTGCAATTAGATCCAATGATAAGGTGACCAGAAAAACAGTATAGTCGAGGTACTGCAATTTAAAATCCAGTGATAAAGTGGCCAGGCAAAGTTATAAAGGGATTAGGGGTGCAACAATACATGTACCCGTATCAAACCGTTCAATACACACCTGTATCGAATACAGATTTTTTAAATTTATTGTATCAACTTGTCTTCTGTAGATGCTCTGTGTTGAAGGTGGATCTGTGTTCAACTACTCCTGTTTTCGAGTGCAGATCCACTGAGAAACTTGCTGTTTTAGCAGCATTTAATTAAAAACTGGACTTTTGAGGTTAAACAAATGTTTATTAATAATTTCAATTAATTGCAAGGTAAAAAGGGCATGGAACTTTTTATTTGTTGTATTGAAAAAATATCGTACCGTTAGACCAAAGTATCGAACTGAACCAAACCATGAATTTTCTGTATCGTTGCACCCCTAAAAGTGATGTGATTTTAAGTGTTCAAGAGGTCACAATGTTATTGCTTATCTGAGTTACAAATAAAAACAAATCTAAAAGGACAAATAAAGAGCTTTTTGTGTAAGATGTAAGGATTTTGTTGAAAGATTCTGTATTTTACCTGTCATAATCCTTTAAACTGTTTATTGTCAACTAGAGCCCCGGCAGAAAACCCATCGAGTCCACAAAACTTTCCCCCAACTGTTCTGCTGTCTTGTTTTCCAATTAACCTTTCCAGGGGTCCAACCTTTGCATGATAAGACACGGATCAATGCCCTCAGTGATAAACATCTGCACAGCACCTATAACTGACTGGAAAAGTGGCTTTGTAAATGCTCTGTAAATATTAACTAATGGCTGTTTGCCGTCTGATGCGTGCCAGGTGCAGATATGAACGGAAAGCTGGTGAACCATTGGAAAGTGCTGTGAAAAGGTGAACAGTTGGAAAGTGAACATAGGTTTTCCATTTATGTCTACTTTAAATAAAATTTGAGGAAAGACAAAAAAACTGCCACTGCTAGGACCAAAAACATAATTACATAATTACATAATCTAAGACATTTCATAAAAAATCAAAAAGCTGAGGGGGAAAAAAAACAAATTAATGACAAGATGATGTATATAAAATGTCAAACAATCTAAACGTTTTAATAAAAAATAATTTGTGACATGTTTTGTGGTTTTAAACAAGGCATAAATCTGAAGCTGGTAATTTAGAATAACGATATTTTAAACTAATTACGTTAACATTTAAGTAGCGGTCTCTACCCTTTCACTGTAACTACTTGGGTGCATCATTGGCTGACAAGTTATTTTTGTGGCAATCATCTTTTAATCATAAGATTAATCTTTTAATCATAATAAGATTCATATTTTAATCATGATACGATTCATCTTTTAATCATGATACGATTCATTTTTTAATCATGATACGATTCATTTTTTAATCATGATTTGATTCATCTCTTAATCATGATATGATTCTTCGTTTAGTCACGATACTATTCATCTCTTAATCATATGATTCATCTTTTAATCGTGATACGATTCATCTTTTAATCATGATATGATTGATCTTTTTATCATGATACGATTCATCTCTTAATCATGATACGATTCATCTTTTAATCATGATATGATTGATCTTTTAATCATAAGATTCATTTTTTAATCATGATTCAATTCATTTTTTAATCATGATAAGATCCATTTTTTAATCATGATACGATTCATCTCTTAATCATGATACGATTCATCTTTTAGTCACGATACTATTCATCTCTTAATCATTTGATTAATCTTTTAATCGTGATACGATTCCTCTTTTAATCACGATATGATTCATCTTTTTATCATCGTACGATTAATCTTTTAATCATGATAAGATTCATCATTTAATCACCATACAATTCATCTGTCAAACATGATAAAATTCATCTTTTAATCACGATACCATTCTTATTTTAATCCTGATACAATTTGACTCTTAGTTACCATTCTGACATTATTCAATAATTGATTCAGCCTTTAGTCAGGAAGTTTTTTTTAACTTTTAATCACAATACAATTTGACCTTACAGTGATACAATAAAAAAATTATACACAAAAAAATACCAAGATCAGCTAAAAAAATGGAAAAGGCCTATTTTAGATCACTACTATAATAGACTAAAGTCTAAAAAAGGTGAAAAAAACATTAAGTTAATCTAAAAAAGTATTCACATCTTTATTTGTGCATGTATAAAAGTATGTATGTGTGTATGTTGTTCATAAGCCTAACACTGCGTGCTGTGCAGAGACGAGCGGCCCGTCACTCAGCAGCCATCAGGCCGTGGAGGTCACACTCCAACAGTTGTGAGAAGAAGAGATTATGTCTGTGTGTATTTGTGTGTATTTGTGTGTGCGTGTGTGTGTTTTATAAAAAGCAGAGATTATGCATTGTGATATCAAACCGGGTTAACGTAGCGGGCTGTGTTTGCATACACGGGTGCCGCGGACACACAGGTTTTTAGCTTTAATCCCTCACACACACACAATGCTCACCGGCTGATTTGGCACTTTTTCAGAGTATTAGGCCACCAGGCAAGAAGCTTTGTTCACCTCACTGAAAAGTCACCACGTTTAAATAAATAAATAAAAATTTCTTTACTCTGTCAAGTCGATTTGACGCTTACCTCCTATTCATCTTTTTATCAGAATCCCATCTGTAAAAAGATCTTGAAATATTGAAACATTTGTTGAAAACAAACTAGCTTTTGTTTTAAAGACATCCAGAACCAAATTTGATATTTTAGAAGTGGTCTGTTTATGATTTTCATTTGTATCACTACAGGAATGAGGCTACATTTTGTGGTTTGTATGGAAAATTAGCTACGAGGGTTAAATAAAAGATTTAAATCGATGAAAAAAAAATGAAAAAACACTTCACACTCGCTTTGATTAATGGTCTTCCCTGGGATGATGAATTAAAGTTGAAAACTTTCTGTACACTTTATTAACCCCCCATTTTCTAACTCATTTAAAAAGCTGCGGGCTTATTTCCCATTATGTTGATGATATGGGGCACAGTTTGCCAAAAAACTCCTTTGTGCTAATTGTGTGTTGGCTCAAAAAGCCATTTTCTGTTAGAGTGCACAAATCCATTACGGCCTCCTCCTTAGCCCAGATAATAGGGATTGAATTAGCGCGATGGTCTGAAATATGTGGCCCGGGACTTCTGAAGATATGATTGATCATCTTATAGCCGAGTATTCAAGCAGTTTGTTTGATTTAATCAATACTAATACCTCTTCGGAATTAAACGGCGTTCTGTTAATGAGCTCAGACCTTTAAAGAAAGATTTGAGGGCGGCTTAAAGTAATTACATCGGACATATTTCAAACTATTTCATGTTCTCTCTGAACAGTTGCAGGACTGATACAGTAAAGACATCATGCAAGCTGGTAAAGAAATTCTGCCATTTAAAAACAAACAGCAAATGTTTTTAAAACTGATTCTCAACTAAAATCAATGAAACATTTCTGCCATGTTTGTGTTTTCTGAGGTTGGTTGGCTACGGTGTCCATTTTAATTTGGGTAAACTAATGATTACTTCCTGAAGATTTTAATAAAACATATCCTGCAGTTTGTTAGAAATTTTGCTGACAGACTGACAGACGATTCTGATTGCTTAATAAATAACGTTTTATCTTAGGTTCAAAAGTTAAAGACAGATTTATTTCAGACAGCACAAATAAACATGACTATATGAAGTTATTTTCTTACTTTAGTAAAATTTGAGTTGATAAAGATACCATATAGTGACTAAAATATAATCTTCCTAATCTACATTTTACTCAGTTTTCTAACAGATGTCCTCAGGAATAATCATTTGGACTTTAATCCCTTTAATAGTCTTTGAAACTGGCATTTTTCCTGTCCAGGGAAATGCCCTCCTAAATGTTTGGTTTTTGGATTCCCTTTTTAAATAATTCCCACTGAAATCAGACTGAGTTTTTAAACCAGTGTTCTCAAACAAAAACTAGGTTGTTGCAGGTGATAAATTGACAGACGTCAATAAACTACAGATTATTTTGAAGCTTTCTAGATAAAGAATTAAAAAAAATATTAAGTCTTTACTGACAAATTTCTCTTTGTGCCAGCCTGGGTCACAAACTGCAGCAGTGGCTTCAAGTTGTAGCACTTTCAGTTACCATTTTGGTTACAATTAAACTCTAATTCTAATCTGGTTAAAAATATCTAAACTGAGGTGGTTCAAATCTACAACAGGTGAGATAGGAACTGTTGGCAACAGCTCGTTCTGTTTAAAGTTGTCATTTAAACATTACGAAGCTCAGTAGAGGTAATAATATTCTTCTCTTATCACATGCCAGTACTCTACTACAATCCAAAAAAATCTGCCTATCTTCATCTGATAATTTTATGAATGAAGCAAACATAAAGAGCATCAGGCCGGTCACAGTGCAGGTGCAGTAACATATAAACCCACCTAGCAATTCTAATCATTATTAAATTGTTTTGTGAGAAATCCTGGCTCGGATTCTGTTTGTGTTTCTGATGCCAACTTAGTCAAAGCCAAACAATCTGCACAGAGGAGACGACTGAGTAGAAAAACCCAATGAATAAATGGGCTCTCCAATTGTTCAGGGACAAAGCATTAAACTGCATGGGAGAGAGTATTTGGGGGACACAGTCAGGGTGAGTCGTGGGGGGTTGGCTCACCTGCTGTAGGATGATACAGATGAACACCCGTTGGACCCGTTGTTGGACCCAGACTGACCCAGAGTCTGCCTGGATCATAGGCCTGAGAATAAAGAGGGGAACTGAGGAGACCAGTTCTAGAGGTTTTAGAGGTACTGAGGAGACCAGTAAAGGAGGATTTGGAGAAGACTTTTGTCCTAGTCTGGTCTGATGGAGGAATGTAGCTGTTCAACAGCTTTTTTTTGATGGACTTTTAGTTTCATAATGCACCAACACTGCAAAAAATGTCTTTCTAACCAAGTTTTAAAATCTTATATCCAGCCAAAAAATCTTCTTGATCTTGTTTTGAGACTAAACAAGAACTGATTGTGTAAGAACTTTAATCTTGTTTTCAGAATGTGTCAGATTATTTGTCTTGTTAGTGTGAAAATTTGACTCAAATTAAGTCAAAAATTTCTGCCAATGGAGTAAGAAAATTTT
>JAUBOC010000097.1:503889-518270 GCA_032275365.1 Anablepsoides cearensis | reverse complement strand
ACAAACTGTTTCCTATCTTTCAAATAGCTCAATATCCACTGTAATGCCGGTCCTCTAATGCCATATTGATTCAGCTTTTCGAGGAAAATACTATGGTCAATAGTGTCAAATGCTTTTTTTAAAATTCAAGAGCTAGTGGCTAGTCTGAGTTCATTTATAAAATAAAATAATATGCAAATGTTATTTTATAAAATTCAAGTCAGTTTTGTATTCTAGGATTATTTACATAGAATATGGTTATTTGCAATCCCGTATAATGACAGCTGCAGCTAGCAGTAGCACCTCCAACAGGTATTTCTTTGTATTTCTAACAGAATACCAGCGCAATTCAAATCAGAAAGAGGTTTTATAAAATAGCTCTAGCATGAACGCTTATGACAAAATTTTGAGATTGAAGTTGTTGACTAGCCATTAGCTCATCAGACATAAATTTCTACAAACTAAAGTTGTTTAAAGAGCTCTCTCTTACGGTCTCTTTTTGTGACTTTAAAAACATCACCAGTTTTGTTAAACCTGCATTCAAGAAGTAGGCTGCCTTTTCAGTTATTTTATTATTATTATTTTCTGTAATTTTCTCAAACCAACATGCACACAAATGTACCCGTGTATTTGTACCTTTTTACTAAATATACAATTTGTATTTGTACCAGTAAAATAATCAAAGAAAAATCATAGTAGTTCTGCCTTACAGCCTCTAACCCAGCAGTGACCCTCATGACTCGAAGATATGCTGCCTCAGCTGTTTAAATGTAAAAATGACTCTTAACCCTCCTGCTGCCCTCAGGTTAAAAGAATCTACAGGGCCTCAATTTTAAAACCATTTGAGCCAATGGCAGCAGAAAGGTTCAGTGCAGTAATAAACACAAACAGCCTTAACTACTGTTTACTGTTTTCATTCCTTTTTTGGTTCCTTTTATAAATCCATTTTTAAATGTTTTTGATTTCAGGAGATTACCTCAAAGATACACCAACTTCAGCAGATTACAGACATTAGATTAACGCTCCAAAAAGTAAGAAAGTGGCAACGTAATCAGAAGCAAATCAGCCGTTTCCTCATGTTCTGGAAAAACAAGAAGGCAGCAGGCTCTGTCTCCTCACTCCTCCATCTCGCCCTCTTTTGTGACTCCATAACTTGTCACATTCCTCATTAATTTCAGAGACAGATGCCGACGTCGCCTCTCCACCTTTTCTTTCTTCCACTTGGTCTACCTCATTTCTCCCTCTTAAATTTTATTGGATCTGAATTTTTTTCTTACTCCTGCTCCGCTGGCCTTTTTTTTTTTTTTTTGCCCCGACTCTCCAGTTTTCCTTTTATGTATTTTATACTACTTGCCTCTTTTATTAGCTCGTTCCTTTATATATTTCTTTTTATCTCCCATCCCGTTGACACTAATTTTTAAAAAGGGAGATGCAGACACCGTCACAATACTGCCATTCAGTGTCAGTGCCGAGGACAAATTAGGAATCTTTCGAATGTGTGAGTTCATGCTTGTGGTATTTGTCAATGTTGTACACAAAGATTTTGTGGTAAATGTGTTTTTGCGTGTCCACTTTTAAGGAGGTAAAACAGAACGATTTGATTAGTTTTCTATTTTTTTATAATGAGATATTGAGACGAGTTAAACAAACTTAAGGAAACTTGAACTAAGAAACAAGTTTTATTTTTACTTTATTGTTTGTGAGCACTTTGAGGTTATAAAACTTATATTTCGCCCATTATGTAAAATGTTATTAACCCTTTTGTTGCCCTTGGATTAAAATGACCAAGCCTTGGTGGATAATTTTCATTCATGGGCAGGAGGGTTAAAGATTAATTTAATTGTAATCTCATTCATAATGTCCTAATAATAATATCCATAAAAAATTATATATATGTAGCCTCCGTATTATCTCTTGTAATTGGTAAAGAAGAAAACAAAAAATAAACAAATAAATAAATAAATAAATAAATAAATAAATAAATAAATAAATAAATAAATAAATAAATAAATAAATAAATAAATAACCAATGTTCCTATTCAATTGTTATAGCAGGCCCAAATAATACCAATTGATGATTTAAAATCATTTTGGATTCTTGCATTTTAGTTATTTACCTGAGTAAAATCATTAAATGCTCTATTTAATTACAGAATCAAACTATCTTGGTCATTTTGTACTTAGCAGTGGCCATTTTGTGCCACAAACTTCACACCCATGCCTTTACGATGTGCCTGTATCTAACATTACTTTAGACATATTGTTAAAAAACAGTCCACAAAGCATTCAATTTCCATGAAACTGATAAGCCTGACAGTTTTATAAGGGTGCACCATTACAATAAATAATTGGGGTCAGTGGCGGTGTGTAAAATATACGTACCAGTCAGACTCAAACTGAAGCAGATGCTGCTTGTACAAAATGAAAAGAAAGTACAATCTAGCTTGCTTGTGTGTTTAAAAAACATATTAAACATTATTATTATTTTAGGAGCTTAATGTCTGATTTAACACTTTATTCAACAAACATTATAACTACACTAATAATAATAAAACTGTGGGTAAAAAGCCGAGACAAAGTGAGTACAAAGTGAGTTAAAGTGGGTATGAAAAGAGCCATGGCAGGTATAATGTGGACAGAGGTGAGTAAAGAGACAGATCTATGGCAGACAGCTTCTTTTTGTACCCAAACTCTATGACCTACGCTGCCTGACTCTACAGAAGTCTGAACTGCCCTGGAGCTGGATTCCTAAAATTTCTTATCACTGTTGGCATCCTTGCAACTCCGTCAGAAAGGTTTTTCAAAAAACTAAGTAGCTTTAAAGTCAGTGCTATGTTGGACAAACTGTGAAACCAAAAATTTAAAGCACAAAATAAAAGTGCAATTTGTTTTGGTACATCTTACTAATCATGGAAAAGCCTGCAAAACTTTATGGTGCATTTAACTACACTTTAGAAACTTGGGCCCTGTTTACACGTAAACAATCTCTGGAAATTAAAAAAAAACATGTTTAAAGGCGGGTATTATGTATTTTCCAGGCACATAGTTCATTTTTACCACAATCAAGTAACTATGTTACCTTCATCTTAATACCTTGAGTTCATTCAATTTAAAAATACTTTATTGGTACCAGAGGGAAATTAGATGTTGTAACTCATTTAACTAAAGAGTTATATGGTGATGGCTGTGGGCAGAAAATGGAAATTGGCCTCTGTCTCTTTAAGAACCTCCTACTGTTTCCATCACTCCCACTTCAGCTCTCAGATAATAGCACACCAAAACCTAGCTCAGTATATGTAAAACTGGCTGAGTTAGAGACATTTTTGGTTAGTTGGTTGTGTTGAATATCTTGAATCTGGTTGTTTACAAAAAAATTAAAGTGTAGATTTTTATCTAGTGACCTCTTCCTGAGTTTCATTAAAATCTTTGGATCATGAGTTATTTTGCTAACGAGGCAGTGTTGATTCCTATATTTAATACTGAGGTTTTAAGCAAAGATCTTGTAAGAAGAGTAACAACTGAAGTATTAATACAAATACATCAAAATCACGTCTTCACAACAATGCTCAGGGACATTTTAACATGATACAAAGATTGTGGAAAATCACCCCCTTTAGTGAGGAAATGTTACACATTTACTCTGTATTTCTGTGCTCGTTGAATCAGCTGGGATTTCTATGCCAGGTGTGTGATGCTGTGTGACTTTTGTATTACAACCAATCAACGTGAATTCACGTAAACATTTAAATCTTGAGCACAAAAACCTTTGTTTCCAAAATGGTGAATGCACAAACATTTATACTGAGGATGAGTTTGGGTCTCTCCTATATGATGGAGGAAGAAGGTTGGGCAACACAAAATGTGTCAGCTACTCCAACAGAAAAACTACTGACTGCTGTCGTCAGCAGAACACACGCTTGATTTGGCACAGATGCAGGGCGTTTTCAAACACCTCTACTCTGAGACCTGGATTCAAACAGCTTTGCTTTTAGTTAGCAGCTAGCAAACATTTTGTGAAAACAAACTAAGCTTGATTTGACTGTAGCTTGAAAGAAGAGTTTGGTCAATCTTGAAGTGATGTCACATCATCGTAATATATTATCTGGTATCTTTTTAGACACGATTTATTTTAAACCTCTACACTTAATGCATGACAGTTTAGTTTGTTGCCTTTTCTCAACCAATCATTCTTGCTTTGATTATAATAGACCTCTTCTGAACATATCAATCCACTCATCAGTCTAAAGCAGGAATGTCAAACTCTTTTTAACAGAGGGCTGCCGTCTACAATTCTGAACTCTCCCACTTTCCAACAAGGAATCCTCACCGGATTTAGCGTTTTAGTTTTAATTTACGACTTATAAGTGGGAAATTCCGATTTCCTAGCACAATATTTAGCTGCAAAAATGCAGCTAAATGGAGGTTTCACACTGCAAATTTGGCCGGCTGCCAGCTACTTTTGAACCATGGGCTCCTCCAACTAGTGGTGGGATGCTGTCACTCTGTGGCTAAAATAATCAACATGCATTGTGGGAGATGTAGTTAGTGCTGGCTTTAAAGCATAACGTACATAAAAATGTGCATACAATGCACATAAAATGCTGTGGCGGGCCACATTTGCCCTAGAGGCCTTGATTTTGACCCATGTGGTCTAAAGTTTTACTCACTTCCTGGCAAACAGACACATTCAAAATGTTTACATTTTATCTTTAAAGCTTTGCTGGTTTCTTTTTACTGATGTTCTCCTTCTGGCTTGTTGGGTTGGTCACGATCCTGGGTAGGACCCCCGTGAGCGTATGAACATTTTTTTTTGTTGTTGTTGTTGTTAGCAGGAGGGTAAACAAATCCACTTTTAATAAGGGCTTGTAGCTCATAATCCTCACCCACCAGCAGGTGAGGGCTAACATATGGGGTGAGACCACGGTGGAGGGAACACACACACACACACACACACACACACACACACACACACACACACACAGCAGCTGTCGCTTGCTTTCTGAGGCAAGTCCGATCCAACAAGAACACTGTGGGTTTTCGGGAGCCGCGCCAAGAAAGCAAGGAATGAGAAAAAAAAAAGGTGGGAGAAGGAGGGGAGGGTAAATTATTGCAGACAACAGAAGGTGTAGGAAAGAAGACAGGAAGCTGGGTTCGTCTTTCTGTCTCGTCCCCTCGGCTGATAAACGACACAAACTTAAGCGCTCCACGGTTATTATAACCCAACACAAAGCATCGCACTTTCCTGCGCTGAACTCGAGTGTTATAGCTCAACTAATGTACCACTTTGCTGTTTTGTAAACATAATCTGTTTGACTAGAGGGAGACGTTCATGGTTACTTTGCTCCTCTGTGCTTTATTGCGATAAAATTCTTGCGCTGGATGGACAGGGAAGAAAAAAAAAAACTCAATTTCCCCCCTGAGTGATTTGGTTACACATAGCACAAACAGAGAAGAGCTCGATGGAGTCTGTTAGCTTTACTTTTGTTGATTTGGTTTTATTTTGAACAGCTTCAGGATGTTTTAATAAATCAAAGCTGAGGTAATCATTCAGAGGGGTTGCAAATGAATAGATGAAACCAAAACAAGAGGTTTCGACGCCAACGGTGGATCTGGTTTACATCTTTTGCATTTGCCGTCTGTCATCGCTCTTGTTTTCTCCTCTCTCACAGTCTTCCCCTCTCAATCTTTTACTCGTGTTCTTTGCTTTCCTTTTGTCCGCCTTCTGTTTTGGCTCCTCTCGTTTCCTCCCTTTTTTTTTTTTTATACCTCCCCCACCCCTTCCACTACCCCTCAACCCATTTCTGCTTCTTATGAAGTGTGAAAAATGATCATCTGCAGGATGAAGTGGACAGAATTTGCCGGCTTAATGGCCTGACAAAATGAATCGCGACCTTCCTCGCCATCCATCACCGGTTCGAGGCGACTGCAGTTAAGATCTGTGGAAGGTGCTGGCTTATTGATTACTAGTTGTAGCTACAAAGTGTCTGATTCAGTGTGCTCGTGGTGTGGTGCTTGCTCGGAGAGAGAGAGAGGGAGGGGCGTTGGGGAAGGGCGGTGGGTGGAAGGGAACGCTGTGGCACTATCAAAAAAATAAAAAGTAGAAGAAGCCTCTTTTGATAGATTTTAAATGGTGAAATATTGATTTCTGTCTGGTCCAAGGCCTGGCCGAGCGGGCCGCGGCTATTTGTCGACGGTATAATGCCGGACACCCGTTTCTGCTGGCCACCATCAGTCATCCTGACACCAGAAAAATGAGAGAGGAAGGAGGCAAGGGGAGGAAAGCAGGGAGGTAAGGAAAGAGGGAGAAATAACTCTGCGGTTTAACCTTTTACCTTCACTCTATTCTCACAGAACCTCTCCAATGTGGAATCACTCGCACGTGCCAGAGAGATGAGCCAAACTATTTTTAATTTTGCGCACATTGAGACGTTCTCCCGCTTGTTTTTAATCGGTTAGAACAACAGAACAACAACTACGCCCCTCTGGCGGCGCGACGCACGACAGCATCACCACCTCCAAACTTTCCTCATTAATGTGTGTTTTGGTGAAAGCGTCGGAACGAGGTGGAGGATAATAATCCACTTTAAGTGCAGAGTATGAAAAAAAAAAAAAAGGGTGATTATTGCTCCTAATTGCCGCCCGCAGAGGACGCCAGCACGCAGGCAGGTAACATTAATCTACATTAAAGCGCGCGCGTCAGTTTTTCTGCTGATTCAGCCTGCACACTGTTGCACTGATAAACTCAAATTAATCGTGTTTTTAAAGCTGAGCTGCGGGAAAGACTTAAACACGGGTTGCTTAAAAAGGAGAAAATGATTACGGCTGCACGACCACGACATCATGTCTGAGTTTGTTTTTCATTTCCACACTGATCCGAGAACAGCTGTTTTGTTCTGTACAAGTGTGGAACCCTTGTTAGAAGCTTGTTATTGAGCTACGTTCCCACTGCAGGTCTCGATGCTCGGCGTTTTTAAGATTCTAGTTTGAAGTGGACCTCCATCATTCCCTGGTGTGAGTTGAAGGAAACATGATGTCACACGCAGCAAGTAAACATGGATCCATTATGAAGCTGTTGTCCAATTAGAGCTGACTAAATTATCTGCTGTGATTGTTTGGGCCAATGTTTACATTCAATCTTGCTGCTTCCTGCCTATTCAAGCTAGTCACATTCAGAGTGACAGAAAAGTGAGTCTATTCTCCATTTGTGTAACATTATATGCAAACTTCAGTAAGCTTTTGCTAAATGTCTTCAATAGTTTTTTTGTATTTTAAAACCAATATGTGTCATAGTTACAGATAAAAATATGATTTTTTAAAGTCAACATCGGGCATTAAAAATAACAATTAGTCAACTTTTAATACAAACAATCTCAAGCTCAATACGACTTGAAATAAACTGATTTAAGTCTGATTTGGACAGAGAAAACGACCTCGTCCTAAAAAGGTTTTACAGCTCTCTGCTCTGTTTGGTCAAATCAGCTTTATTGATAAAGAATGTTAAAAAACAACCAATGTTGTTTAAAATATTGCAGAATAATTATTTATTTACTGTTATTTAACCAGGAAAGTCCCATTGAGATCTCAGATCTCTTTTTCAAAGGCGGCCTGAAGGCAACCTGTTGTACATGTTTATTAAAACCCGAAACAAGTGAAAAGTAAAGACAAAATAAGAGACAGTAAAGATTTATAGATAATAAAAACAATTCAAAACAAATTTTATTTAATAGTTTAAGAGGTTTAAATTGTATCACTGACAAAACTGTTAGTATGGATTCAAATGCATTTTACTATAGATAAAGATTTTACGAATCCATTAGATTTTAATAGATAAATATTAACTAATTTATTTTATAGTGAAGTCAAATCCAGAGTTATTGTGCTGTAATCTTATTGTGGAATATTCTCCTTTTTTATGCTTTTGTCTTAGTTTAAAATTACAAACTGTGTTCATGTTCAATATGAAAATAAAAATAATAATTTATAGTTTAAAGCAAATCGATTCATCAGATTGGACTTCTACAGAGTCCAACACAACATTTTGGTCCTGAGAAAAACTGAAATTAGGTCGAGAGCAGGTGGTGACTGCCACACACACACACACACACACATATATTCCTGGTGGGAGGTCCGAGGTCTGGCCCTCCACATTCCACAGACAAGTGTCTAGCACCTGCTAGGCCTCAGTCAGCCTTTACTGGCCAACAGATTAGGACGAGCGGACACACTCCAAATCTGTTTCAGTCTGTGTGCTACAAAATAAAAAACACACCAGAGAGGAGCCAGTCTGCAAAATGAACTTTAAATATTAAATATTAAAATTTCATCAGTCATCAGACGAGCCTCTATGATTGGTTAGTTTCTCGATTCAGTCATTTCATTTGACTCAGTTTTACAAATATTGATATCTCAGAGACGGGTCAGAGATTCAGTTCTCCACAAGAGACTCAGAGTAGAGCTGCTGCTCCTCCACGTCCAGAGGAACCGGAGGTGGTTCCTCTGGTAAGGAGGACCCCTGGACGACACTCTAAGGACATGTTCTGGACAAGTCCAACCCAGGACAGGGATGGAAATAATCACTGGTATGTGAGTCTAAAATCAATTTTGGAGTGAATCACATTCAACTTAGCTGCCACGGCTAAAATAAATTAGCCAACACAAAAATAAGTACAACTCAGCCGGTTTCACAGCTACTGAGCTAAAGCTTAGTATGGAAGTAGCTGAGAGTCATTCCCAACACAAACTCTAAACGAGGCATCTTGTGATATCATGGTTTGACCAAAACTCTCTCACTTAAGACAATTTGAGTCTTTAACAGCATCATCCAGTCCTGGTCCTCGAGAGACACCATTCTGCACCGTTCCCCTGACATCCAGCAGGTCTTCAGGTTCTGCAGAAACCTGTTAATGACTCAATCATTTAAATCAGGTGTGTGGAATCAGACAAACATACAGGATTAGTGGCCCTCAAAGACCAGGGTTGGGCACCGCCGGTCTAAACCCTCCACCATGGGAGACAGCGGGCATTTTGCATTCCTTTGAAGATTGCTGGGCCTTTAGGTGCCTGGTGTTGAGCTATAGTAATGAGTCTTGTAGAGCTGCATGGTGTGTGTGCGGGGTTCTGCTAAAAGAGGCCGTGTGTAGCTCACCCACAGAGTTTAAAGTATGTACATATAAATGCACACACATCTTCAGCAGCCCATGTCTGACAGGTGCACATGTCAGTGGTTAGTTCAACCTGGATCAGAGCATTTGGTCTGTAGCAGCCAGATCCTGAGAGTGTGAATGTGTGTGAATGTGTGTGTGTGTGTGTGTGTGTGTCTGTGTCTGTGTGTGTGTGTGTAACCCATGGGCCCAATGTACCCAGACAGTACCCATATTGTTTTCTTCAGTGGAGCTCAAAAAAAGGAGGCTGATTTACAGAGCTGTCTGGCGCTGGAGCACACGGATGCTTGACTGAGTCCGCCTAATGGAGTTTTCAGCTTTGGATTTACACTCCTCCCCGTCCCTGTACGGAGGTGGGCCGCACCAGAACAACGCCGCCGCTAGCCGCTCTGATTTCAGCTTTCTGCGGCGGGGTCCTCAACGACGCCATCTTTGACTCTCTTTCCTCTGGGAGTTTGTTACACTTTTACAAATGGTTGTTTAATAGAGAGCAGAGGTTAAAAAAAGAGGTGGATTTCAAGGAATTAGTCCTCATGAGTTTGATAATGATGAGAACCCAACATTAGCACGAAAGCTGCACCTGAATCTGTTTTATCTGTGTCGGATTGTTGGATCGCCATCAGGGCAGGACTGTGTAACTGTGTGCAGCTGCCCCTCCTTTAAAAAAAATAAAAAATACACACTGGCCTTAACAAATTACCCATTTCACACCCCACAAAGCATTTAGCCTTCAGACTATGTGAACAAATCCATTCCTGAGCTTTTAGAAGGACACTCATCCGTTATTCTCTATCAGCAACGCCAAGGACGCCGGTCCTCGACCCAAATCCTGTTCCAGGAGTCAGAGCCGCGGTCGACTTAACAGGTTTGGATTTAAAATCTCATAAAGATGTCGATCTGCTCGTTTCTCCTCGGTTTTGTCTGGCGGAGGCATTGCTAACACCTTGAACTGAGTTTAACTCAGATCAGAATACAAAAAGATTACAGTGCCGGTCTCCCCGACCCGGTCTTCAGAGCTCTTTGTAGAAGATTATTACGACACGTCTCTCTTTCTCATAAAATCTGTCTTTTAAAGCAATGTAATACTCGAAGCATGTTACTGTTAATCCTGTGCAACGAATTAAGCTACCGTGAAAGAAATATATCCAACATATTTTTTAAAATTGAACAAAAATGCTAATATACGCACACCAACCACAAGGTGGCGAGAACTTCCACATGAACAAAATACGACAAATAACATTTTTTGTTTCTTTCAAAATCTTAGTTTTTAATCACAATTTTTACAGCTACCCTGCAGTTACACCATAAATAATTGGGCCTATCTTTTAAGCATGTCTTCCAACCGGGTTATTAACCCAAAATTATTAGAATTTACTACAACCATTTTCTTCCTCACATATTGGCTCTACAACTTACAATGTAATTTAAACAAAGTTTACTGTAAATTTTTGTTGAGAACCCAAAAAAAATACATTTGATCAAATATATTTTTGTGACATATCAAGTTAAGGCTTGTTAAATTATTTATTATTGTTGGTTTTATCTAAAATTTAACATTTTTAAAAAGTTGAATGAAAGCAAATCCTGCTTGACCCAGGAGGCCTCAGTTTTTGGACTGTGGCATGTTTAGCCAATAAAATCACACTGAATCCTAATAAGACATAGTAAAACTTTTAAATCAACCCTCAAATTGAAATATTTGCTTTATTTTAAAAATAAATCTATAACACTGCACATATTTGTGTCTATGTTGAATTATTTTCTTTATTCAGTGAATTTACAGCTCCTAAAAGCTAAAACATTATGAATAAGTCAAATTTGCTGGACAGTATATAAAACTCTAGAAACGTAGTCTTCAAACTTATTTTTTAATTGAAGAACAAATGATTCAGAAAAAACAAAATAATGTTTATATTAATGTTTTTTTGTAGACATGCATATACTCAAATACTTGGTGAAGTCCTACTATATTGTTCTGGGGCTCGTTGGGGTCGAGAGGAGCAACAAACAGGTCTTCAAAATAAGTTTGGAGGTTAAACGTTGAAGTTATTCTAGTATGATGTGAAAATGCTGCAAATCTGAACAACTTGCTGAATTATTTCCAAACTTAACTGTGTTTCAAATGTTCTTTTAATCCTTTTATTGAATGTTTCTTTATAAAACTTGGTATGCTAAGAGTTATGGGCTCTTGTGTTTTATTTCCATGATCATCCACACTGGAAACCTTTTTTTCTTCATTCCATAACCACTCTTGATAAAAAAAAAATGTTATTTAAGAAACACAACAAAGAAGTTATGAACCTTTAAAAAAAACTACATTACAAAGCTGTGAGAATCTGGGAGTTGGATGTACCTTGGCTGTTTTGGTCCATTTTTCAGTATTTTGGGTTGAGTTTCTGCCAGAGATTCTTTGGTTAGTCACAATAGGCAGCACAAAAAGAAAAGATCTGGCAAGTTTGAACCACGAGGCCAAACGGTCAGAGACCGGAGAAAGAAAAAAACCTTCGGCCAGAATTTTGATCCAGATCCGGGGCAACTTTGAAGCATGTGTGCCAGAAACTCCTGTAGTAAAAGTGTTAATCCAGCTACAATATGAGGCTAATGAACGGCATAAATGTGGAAAACCGTTTAGCTTAATCCACTAACATTTGTTTGGATTGGATTCAGAGGAGCCAAAGAAAAAAATCAGAGTGGTAACTGTCAAAGCCAACAAAGACTGAGGAGATATGGTACAGTTTAATAAAAAAAAATGCTGCAAAACAAAAACTAGACTCACTTCTTCATCGGATTCTTCCGAGAGCACGAAGCTGAGATTTGTCTCTCGGGTTCCTGCTGCTACAGAAACCAAAGGGGAGACGGGGGGAAAAAGAGAGGAGGATCAAGGTCTCTCCCTATAATTACAAAGATAGCACGGTCTCTCCCCCCTCCCTGGTGGAGCCTCCGAGGCGTCACTCCCAGTCCCTTCATATTGTACCAAGACTGTTCTATCAACCCCGGGAACGGCATCATTGCTTGTAAATTAATTTGGGCTTCCTGTCAGCCGGGCCCCTCTCTTATCTGGCAGTGTAATATGGGGAGGCTGAGAGGCCCAAGAGGTGCTGCTGAGAGCACTTGAAGGAGCGGGTGAGGAGGTGGGGATGGGAGGGAGGGGTAAGACAAGAGGGGATGGGGAGGTGAAGAGGGGAGGGATAGATAGGATAGAAAAACTAAAGAGAATCACATGAAAGAGGCGAATAGGTCCCAGCTGGATGTCAGAGGCAGATTCGAAGGACCTGACTCAGTGATAAGTGAATACGGTGTGGCATACACACACACACACACACACACACACACAAACACACCTACACACACGAGCCATTCGTCATCCGGACCGGACTCTGCTCCAAGAGGCCTTCACCTATCAGCACTATTTGTCGCCGTGTCACACGCTGCGGATAAATCTTCTCCCAAGGATCCTTGTTTAAATCCGCCCCCTATTACCGGAGAGGTCCAGCCCTGTCACCATCACACACCCCGACACACACACACACACCTCTGACCCCTTCAGTTGTTTGTAATTAACCCCTCACCCACTGAATGTAACCTCAATTCCCTAATGGCGATAAACGAGCCCGGCTACAATCCCATTAGCGGCTGGAGTCATGATGGCGAATTAGGAGGGACGTCGAAAAAACCCGAGTCGATCCACCAACAGGGAACATTTATCAAATTTTATGTTTTATTCTCCCGGTAATTGCCCTCCGTTCGCTATTTATTAGAGGAGTTTTATTTCACCAAATGACTGCACTTCTTTTAGTGACGGTTTTCTTTTTTTTTTTTTTAAACAAAAAAATAAAGAAATTTGAGGTTAATTAAGAAAGCCGTGTTTGAGACGAGATGATTGGGTTGGGCTGACCGTGTGGGCGAATCTGTACGGAAAACATGGCAGTAAAAATACAACTCTATGTTAGCACAACTATGTTATATATCATGGTTTTAATGTTGCTAATTCCAGTCTGTCTGCTCTGTTTTTGTGTTTTAGTCAAAGATATTTAACAAATATTGCTGCTCTCAGATATATATCTTCAATAAATACATGTAGGAAGTACATATATTTGACATAATGAGAACATTAAAGACACGCTATAATATTAACAAATACAGCTACTACATGAGGTTTAGCTTTCTCTATCAGTTTTCTTCCGCAGTGTGTTATATAAAAATAATTCAGATTTTTTAAGGCTAACAGCTCCATGTTATCCATAAAAAATGTCTTCTTTTGTGGGAAGAACCGACGCCGCCGCAGCAATAAAAGCTTTCTGTTCTTAAATCTATCGTGTCCAGCGTTTACACAAAACAATGAGACCAAAAAAACAAAAAGGAGAAGAATATTGGAACGTTATATGATGTCTGGCAAAAGTCCAAATTGGCGAGGTAAAAAAAACCAAAACAAAGCAAAACAAAACAAAGGCTATTTAAGCAAATGTACAATAAGACATAAATCATCTTTTGTTGCCTGTTTTGCGCGGCTGGAAAATGAAAAAGAAAGAAAAATTGGTTCATATTCCGACTGGGTTGACTACTGATGGGTAAATCCATCCCAGTTCCGTCTACATTAAAAAAACATGCCTTATTGTTAAATGTATTTTTTGTACAATGGTATAAAACACAAATTACATCGTTTATACATTGAAAATATGTATTTGATGTATTTAATTTTATTTTATTTCACTATCTCTGGCTGTGTTGCTATTTATTATTATACATGTACACAAAATTATTTGTGGTTTAGGAGAATATTGACATTAAATGTAGAGGACTATAAGAAATATGAAACTATTTTTTTCTCTCTCAGTTGCAGAGCCAGCAGGATGCAAAGCACAAACGGAGGCTGCCTCCTGCCTAAATGTCCTGGTATCTGCCGCTCTCTAGTGGCTGCAGGCAGAAAGACAAGAACAAAAACTAGAATAATGCACATTTTTGAAGTCCCACTATCCTGCAGGTTTCTCTTGTTTCCCTATTTCCCAAGTTCTGCACAAGCCTGCTAATTACCATTAAATTCAATTCAGGTGTGCTGAAGCAGGAAAAACCTCAAAACATGCAGAATGATGTCAGTTGAACTAGGGCTGCCACAAACGATTATTTTAATAATCGATTAGTCATCGATTATTTTTTTCAATTTGTCGACTAATCGGATCATACGTTAATTGAATATAAAACATACAGCTTATCGCACCAAAATGCAGCTGCTATTATATA
>JAUBOC010000097.1:484459-502209 GCA_032275365.1 Anablepsoides cearensis | reverse complement strand
AAGTCAAGGTCATTGGTTACAGAACTTGACCTAGGCCCTTATATGATACATATTTGGTGAAGGTTTGGTGCCTCTATCTCATTTCTGTGAAAAGTTAGAGGGTTTACTATGTTCATGTCCACCCATATATGCACGCACGGACGGACAGTGAGCAAACCTATGTCCCCCGCCTCGGCGACGGGGGACAAAAATAACAGTAAAAGTTTTTTTCTTTGAGGTGACATCCATGGCTGTGACTGAAGTTTTTAATCATTCTCCAAATGCAGCCTCCTATAGAGACAATGTAATATTGTATTTTCTCGCATCTGGATCAGTTGCCTCCTCCTCCACAGCCAGTAGCACACACTAAATCCTCATTTCAATAGAAATGTCTGCACTACTTTGGTATTTATCATTTACATATGCAGTCTTCATAAATCGCGCTCAACATACACAGTAATAGCATGGCCATTATTTAGTTTGCATACACAATTTAGTGCTCGCTATTCAGCCTCAAAGTCGGCAGTTATCTCAATAAGTGATCTAATGTATTCTTTTTTTTCTTTTCAGATAACTTTGGTTTGGAAACAAAAAAGAGCATTATCCACCCTCGCTCGGATTCCTCCAATCGCTCCACTCGTTTCTCTATGTCTTCTGAAAAGTCCTATGGCGTTGGCACTCAAGTGAGACCAGCCATAGTAAACGATGACATCGAAAAGCGTGTCTTAGTTAATAAAGACGGGAGTCTATCAGTAGAGATGAGGGTGCGTTTTCGCCTCCAGAATGACGAATCCATACAGTGGTCAACACAAATTAAAAAATCACCCTCGCTGATGAATGACTGTTGCCCCCTGAGCCAAACACAAACACATTACCTGCACCAGAGTCAATCAGAAAGCTGTTCAGACCCTGAAACTACCTCATATGATGGTGTGGATTATTCTAAATGTTCACTGGCAGAAAATCCCTGTCCCTGTTGCTACCAGAGACATAATAATCAATTTGACTTGTGGGAAAACTTAACAAACAAGCACCGCCCTGTCCCACCCACACATACGTCCAACCATACCTCAATGAGACAAGCACGCTCCTCGAGCTCATCCTCATCGTGCAATTCAAGAAGGATGGTTCGGTGCCGAGCGCGGCTCTCTGGGTCTCCCGGTGGCTCAGAGCAGAGCCAGTTTGTCCAGAAAGAGATGTCTGTGACGGAGCAGGTGGAGCACAGTATAGAGGTAGACCAAGATGGGGACACTCAGGTGGAGGTCTGCAAAGTTAGTCGGTGCTGCAGCAGGACTGAAGTGGTCACCGTGGATGCTGATCTTCTTCCACCAAACAGAAACGTGGTCGAGGGCGAGCTGACGATGGGGCAAGAAGAAAACCGCCCTCTTTCTGCAATTAGCATCTCCTCCCGTGTTCTTCAGTCACTGAAAGAGGACCAAGATGACGAGGACGAGGACGATCTACCACCCAGTGCTTCTCAGTGCTCCAACAGAACTGAATCAATCCCTGGAGCTCACTTGGATAAACAGCCAACTAGCAACGTCTCAGCCAATTCGACCCACTCTGTCAAACACAAGAGCCAAAAGGAGAACAATGAAACAGACAGCAGGGTGTCGTTTGTAGCCTCCACTTGCCATTGTGGAGCAGCGACCCTGCACTCAGCAGCTGACACAGGTGAGCCAGATCGAGTACCTAGCTCCAGGTCCAAAATCAGTAAACCCAGATCAGAAGGAGAAGGGGCAGCTGATGTTGAGAGTAAAGATACAAACAGAGCTGCTAGTGGATTATCTCGGCACACAGGACGATCAGCGAGCACTCCGAAGTCATGGATGTCTGACGTGTGTCCAAACTGTGGAGGCTGGAAATGTGAGACCAACTCTCCACACCCTGTTTTCCTTTTCTCCAACAAGGAGAATGAAAATAGCTGCTGTGATGATGTGGCTTCAATGTGCTCAGAAAAGATCGGCCCTACCATCAGCGATTCAATCTCTGTTGTACTGAACACCTTGGAAAGGAGAGCACCAAGTGTCACATCAACAGCTTCCAATCCAAACTCCAAGGGGAAAAATGAAAGCAGGGCTCCAAGTTCCACCTCAGCTACAAGCCTCAGGTCAAACATGTCACACAGGTCTAATTGTAACGGTATCTCTGGTGTTATAGCTGAAAAAGGCAATAAAAGAACCCCCAGTGCCATGTCAGCTCAATTGAACCTGTCTGCTATGTCTAGAAAGTCCAAATGCGCAGCTGAAGCTGGGGAGGAAAGACTAGCCAGCTCGTTGTCGGACAAATCCATTCCTTCAGTCAAGTTTCCAAAGACAAACGGTCACTTAAGTACTGAAGAAGCTGTGTTATCAGACAAAGTGGCCTCAGAAGAAGGTGACGAAGAAACACGAGCTCCCAGTTTGCTCTCTGTTAGATCAAATGCTTCTGCCAAGTCTGAAAAAGCTAAAAGTATTCTATCGAATAAATCAACAAAATCCAATGTGTCAGCAAAGTCTGGAACACTTGACAAGTCTAATCACATTCAGAATGCTGAAGCAGTATCAGACAAACCCACTGAAGGAGCAACAGTAGAGGAAAGGTCAACAAGTGTAGTGTCAGTAAAGTCTAACACTGAAGGAGCAACCGCAAAAACTTCAGAAAGATTTCGTTCTCCAAGATCCACAAGTGCTACATCAGGGAAATCTTCTGCCAAGTCCCACAAGTCAAACCAGACAAAAACATCTCTACATCAACATGACGCCAACATTACGATGTCTGAGATGAATGGAGACGAGACTGGAAACAGAAAAGACCTAGAATGTGAACTGTCTTTGAAATCTGGCGCTTCTCACAAGTCAAACTCAACCGGGAATCTCACAAGTCCACATATTGCCATCATTAAAACACCAGAAAGTCCTGATGAAGAGGACACAGACATAGAAGGACAAGCTTCAAATTTATTGCAAGATTCAAATAATAAAGCAGCAGGTATCGTTGTTACTGAAACCAACAGTGACTCTCATGGCCAAACACTCTCACCAAGAAGACAAACATCATCCCGAACCCATTCGCCCAAATCTGCCTCCCCCAAACAGTCTCAGTCCCAGCAGTTGCTACCAAAACCCGAGGTTGGAGAACAGAGACTTGGCAGATCAAGATGTTGCTGTGGAGCGGCATCAGCTCCTGAAAAGGAAGGAAAAGGAGAAGATGAGGAAGAGGGAAGGTATGATGGGACTTCTGAAAGAGCCACTAGCATCTTGTCATCTTTATCAAAAAGACAAAGGAAAGCATCAGGAGGCACAGAGATACCTACAAGTCATAACTCATCAGGATCTATCTCTCTTGGGCTACAGGAAGACCAAGAAATGGATGGTTCAGACAGCGGTAAATCTGGTGTTTCTTTTCTCAAGAGCCCAGAGAAAAACTCTGTCACAGAAGATCCAAAGAGATCAGGATCCACTGTGTCTGATGGTAAAAAAGAAATCACTCCAGTCCATCTTCTGGCAGATGATATCCCTACTATCAAAACACCTAAAGGAGGTGAAAATGAGGATGATGGGAGTGGAGAACAAACTACAGAAAGAGCAGCAAGTGCAAGTACGGTGAAAAGCAAGAGGTCTCGTAAATCCTGTTGTAAATCCCATTCGAGGGCTAAAGTTAAAGATGCCATGAAAGAAAATGCAAATACTGACACTGAAAACCAAGACACCGAGACCAACGAGAAGGAAAGTATTGCACAAAACGAGGCACAGAGTTCATGCTCTCACAGTTCCCTCAGGCCCAAGTCAACAGCTTCAGCCCAGCAATGTACAGCAACTCACAAATCAGTCAAATCATGTTTCAATCCAGTCAAAAGTCACAAGACCAAGTCCCAGACAGGAAGTGAGGGTGGTAGTCCTTGTCCCTTACACAACCCCAGACCAAGCAGTAAAACCAAGGCAGGAAGTGAAAGCTCTGCGTCTGCTCAGAGGATTGAAACTACTCCTGCTGCATGCCAGCACAGCAAACATTCAAAATCCAGTAAGGCCAGTGACAAGCCTCGAAGCGAGAAAAGTGAGAGGTCTCAGAAAAGCAGGAATCTGAAGGATCAGGAGGATGCAGTGGAGCTTACACTCGAGTGCCTACCCAACAAGTCTCCTAATGAGGTTGTTAGCGATTGGCTGCAGAGCATTCCCACCAACAGCGGAATGCTCACTTTCGACCATGAGTTAAATGAGGAAGACGAGATGACAAAGCAGATGGTGGAAACAGCTGGGGAAGAGATAGGACCGACCGAGGTGAGCCCTAATGAGGTGCAAGAGGACAATGATGACAACGGTGGTGGACAGCAAGATGTAGACAAAGACCACAAAGTTGATTGTGATGCCGAAAATCCAACGTTGGATGATTCGGCAAGGACTTCGTCTCACTCCAAGAACTGGCAATATTCTGCAGCGGTGATGAAAGTTCTCTTAAGCTCTTCGCTAGGACGATGCCGAAGCATGCCTGAGGTAAGATGTTGTGTTTTAAAATTGTGTTGATTTACAGAGCCTAAAAAGCAAGTTACTATTAGAATTTGGACCACAACATTCTAAAACGCTGAACTTACAAGCTCTTTATGTTGTACATTACAGACTTTTACTCTGGTACCATTGATTCTGCAGCTAGAAATGCTGGCGTGACATGTTTGTCAAAAGGTGTTCAGTAAACCAAAACAATAGATGTTGCTCATTTCCACATTTAGCAAGTGGTTTCAGCCAACTCTAAACTCTAAGATATCATTGATTCTTTAGGTTAAATATTTAAAATCAGTCTTTAGAGAGTATAAAAATGTCCTAATTTTATTGAATATAAGAATAATTAATGAATATAAAATCACCTGTACATTTGCTGTCTTGTCTAGGTATCTCCAGTTTACGGTCGTAGACTGAGTACATCAGCCAGGGGCCTTCTGGACTGCCTGGCTCAGCTCCAGCTTATTGAACCCTCCATGGGCTGCGACAGTCACCAACAAAAAGAACATAAACAGCAATACGAAGAGGTCATGGCCATCCTTCAGTCACTCTGGCTCCACGAACCAAGGGACTTGGACTTGGCCGGAGAGACCAAGGACAGTAGAGTTTCAAAGCAGGTGACGCCACCAAGGTCCTCATCTGGGGTGGGCATGAGTAGTGGGTCAGACGGATCAGGCAAAGGAAATGGAAACCAAAGAGAAGATGAAATGTGCACTAACGAGAAAGAGGCTCTAGAAAAAGAGGATAGAAATGGAAACGCCGAAGATAAGGACACTGAAATGGAAAATGAGGAGACATTTAAAACAGAGACATCGAGAAAGAGTGAAGACCAAAGTGTGGTTCCTCAAAGTCGAGAGAGTCCAAAGACTACTGAAAACACCTCATCATCAGAGAAGAACTCTGCCAACGACAGCTTCAGATACCCTACAGACAATGAAAGAGAGGCTCAGGAAGATGTTCACTCAAGGCTCCCGCGAGCGCCCTTGTCCAAAAGACTCTCCCAGGACCCCGATCCAGTCTGGGTCCTTCAACTCCTGCAGAAGCTAGAGAAACAGTTCATGAGCCACTACATCCAGGCCATGGCGGAGTTCAAAGTCCGCTGGGACCTGGACGATAGCCTCGTCCTGGACGCCATGATCTCTGAGCTTAGGGACGAGGTGAGCCGGCGCATCCAGAGCAGCATCCAGCGAGAGATGAAGAAAATTCAGAGTCGAGCCGGAAAAGGGGGCAAGTGGCCTCGGCCACCGCAGTTGGCCAGCATCTCCAGGGACTCCACCATGACAGAGAAGAGGCGTCGAATAATGAAGGTAAATAACTTTTTAACTCTTAACTAAAAGTTTGAAATGCATGACACTCACAATGACCTCTGTTCCAGGTTATGAAGAACCAGTCGGTTAAAACTGCAGACTCCGTCAGTGACGAGGACATGACAGGGAGCGATCAGCGAAGTGACGATGAATACTGCCCCTGTGATGCCTGCGTCCGCAAGAAAATGGCCGCCCGGCCTCTCAAAAAGAACCCGCTGGTGGCTGAATGCCCCGTTATGATGGAGTTCGATCTTCGCAAGATCCTGCAGCTTAAAAAGAGCCCAACACCCTCAACAATGGCAGCACCACCACACGCAGAGGAGGAAGACGAAGAAGCAAGGAATTTAGAAATGGTTGAGGAAGAAGAAGAGGAGGACACCAAGGTGGATACAAAAACCGATGTTGTTTTAGAGGAGACGATTCCAGAAGAAGATGAGAAAGTACAGCAGGAAAAAAACAAGAGCGAGGAAAAAAACAGCCTGGAAGATGAGGAGCAGGATGAAGGAGAAACAAGCGAACGAGATGAGACATCTGAAAACGAAGAGGAGGAAGAGGAGGAAGGGGGGTGCACCTGTTCATCTACTAAAGATGAAGTGGAGAGCAGCAGAGAAGAAGAAGAAACAAGCAACTGTACAGATGGTAAGTCAGGAGAGGAGACAGGGGAGGAAGAGGAGGAGAGTGACAAAGAGACGGTGAAGGAGGCAACCGCCGGGAAGGACAAACAGACGCTGGTGGAGGAGGCTGTGGATGGAAACATCAGCGTAGAGGCAGAGGATGAAAATGAAGATGATGAGGATGATGGAACGGAAGACGAGGAGTCACACGATCAAGAGACAGAAAGCAAGAGCGAGGAGCAAGATGAAGAGGCGTCTGAGGAGGAGCGAGTCTCACCTCAGGTAAAGACCAAGTGTTTGTTCAGAAAACTGAAAATGATCCTTTAAATATAAAAACCTGTTGCTCAACTCCAACTCTCTTAACGTAGCTCTTCTCTGAAGTTAAATTTGTCTCAAAAGGTAAACACAGGCAATAAAATATCAGATCACGATTTCTTTTACAATAAAATTGTGATATGATTGCCATATTGGCTTTATACAGTTGGTCTTTTGCTATTTTCTAACCTACTGAACTATTTAGGTCTGCAAAACATCTGGGAATATAGTTTTGCCAAAAAGTACAATGGACTCACTCCAGTGATGTTCAAACCTCGTCCTTGAGGGCCACCCTCCTGCTCGTTTTAGATGTTTCTCTGTTTTGACACTAGCCTGGCCCTTGCCTTCCTACGCAGTTCCGCTCAATTCTAGTTTCCCTTCACTGCTCCGTCTGGGATTTCTCCCATAGACAAAGATTTCTTCGAGAGAATTTTCATCCGGGCCAATTAGAGAACAAAATGTCAATTTTCTGTGCAGTGGTTTATTTTACCTGGGCCAATCAGCAAGCAGAAGGCGGAGTTTTGAACACGTCGATTTTCTGAGCAGTGTCTGCTGGTTACTTTAGCATACGGCAGTAGAGGAAGTGAATGACGATAGTCTGTGTTGATAAGGCTTCCAAATTTAAATAAATTTGTCTGACAAAGCAGCAGCTCTCATTTACAGTCGTCTTGTTTGGCTCAGTACTTTTCTCCTGTCAGTAGGGTTGTTTACGGCGCACGCGATTTCCGGTTAGCTTCTTAGCTTAGCCTCCTTCACAGCAAAATACGTAGCGGCCAACAGATCCAATTATTTTAAACTTCAGCTGTGGCCACGCCTCCAGCAAAAATCGCTTTCTATAGCAGAGAGTCCAGAGCCTCGTACGAAGCAAAGTGAAGGACAAGGGTCTGGTTTTTACCAGGCTACTTTGACACACCTGGTTTGAATAAATGTGTGACTAAACAGGCTTCTGTAGAACTTAAAGACCTGCTGAAGAGCAGAGAAACAACTAAAACATGCAGGGTAGTGGTCTTTGGTAATGCTGGTTTAGACTTCTTCTCATAGCCTTCTTAACCTGAAGACATGAACCTGAAAACAGATTAGAGACAGACCATTAAGTTTTTCTTCACTTTTGTTACCCTCTGAACATTAAATTAAACTCTAAATAGCTGACCTGCAAGCATTGGTCTATCGTTTATTAAATGAATCTGGGAGCACATTTAGCAACAGATTTAAAAAGTTTCTACTTCTGTACCACATAATGACACACCTGCAGTCAAAGCAAAGTTCCTGATCAAATTATAAACTGATCTGAAAACATCAGTGATTGTTTCAGAATAGAAAAAAAAATCAGGAGTCTAATTTGAGAGTCCAGACTCTAGCTGGGGTTAAATTGGACCCACTGCAGCCTCGTGGTTAATTCTAAGCCTGTGGGAAAAACGATAATCTCACCATCCAATTAGATGGCCTGAAGAAACCGCTTTAGTTTAGCAGCAACACGGAGTAAAATGCTGATGCAGCTACAGGCAGAATTTACTTCCATAAAGCTGGATAATAAGTTGGACTTGATTTAGATTAAGAATCTAAAGCAGGAGTGTCCAGTCCTGGTCCTGGAGGGACCACCTTCCTGCATGTTTTAGATGTTCCTCTGCTCCAACACACCAGGTTTAAATCAACAATTGATGAGCCTTGTTTTGATGTATAAACTATATCATTTCTGAAATGTTTCAACACCTCAAACGATAGAGTGCATGACGTCACACTGCAGCTTCAGTATTTAGTGGTAAAATAAAAAATATGAACGTGAACCGCAGCTGTGTGAGAACTACAACATTTTTGTAGCTTTAAGGAAACTTTGTATAACCCTCACGATGTACTAATACCAACAGTCACACTATTCCCAGGTGACTTATGAGTTTTTTAAGATGCAGGAGAAAAAGCTGAACATGATGGAAACAGAATAAGAGAAAAAAACTGCCTGAAATACAATGTAGTTTACCTTAAGATTACTATAGTAGCACTTATACTAGAAGGAGTTTTACTATTACTAGTTGGCTACTAGTATTAGTACTATTGCTATACTTGTACTACCAGCACTAGTAATTTTATTACTTTTTTGAACAAGTAGCCATTTTATTATACTAGTACTACTTATGCTGGTACTAATAGTACTAAAATTATATTTATACAAGTAACAGTAATACTATAACTATGCTATTACTAGCTCTACTAGTACTATTACCACATATACTAGTCCTATTATAAGTATTAGTATTACCAGCACAGTTGAAATACTTTTACTAGTACCTCTCATATTCTTATTTGTACTAGTACTATTGCCATAAAAGTATAAGCTTCATAATTGCTCTTACTAAACTTGTACTCTACAATATTACTATCAATACTACTATTACCTGTGCTATTAATAACATTTATGTATTAGTATTATACTAGTACATTGATAATAGTTCTTGAGGTACTGTACTATACTAGTACTAGCAATAGCAGTAATATTAACATAGCAGTATTTGTACTAGTAGTCCTATTACTATTACGCATTGGATAGTAGTTGGGTACCTTTAGTACTAGTTCTAGTTTAGCAATAACACTCTTAGTATTTATTAGTACAAGCACTAATATCACGAGGAATAGTAATAGACCTGATGAACATCAACCGTTATATCAAAACAGAGTTTTAAGTTTATATATATATATATATTTTTTTTTTTCCAACACCAATGAAATGGCAAGAACCAAAAGTGAGAGACATCATCTGATCTAAACTGTTTCAAATTTGAACTTAATACAACAAAGTATTATAATAAAAATAAAAATGGAGCTTCACCATTAAAATGAAAGACATTCTGACGTCTTGTCGCAGACTAGTTTAGCTATTTTATAACGGCTCACAGGTGATGTTTATCTTATTTGACCTTCAGAGCCAGGCTGAGATCCCGGCTGGGACTGAAGGTGAAGAGGCCGACGTCGAGGACTCGGATGACAGCAAACCTGATAACAGCACTGAAGAATCTGGACAAGAGGAGGCTGGAGGCTCAGGAGACGAGAAGGAGAATGATGGTGAAAAGAATGAGGAAGACATCGTAGAGGAGTTCAAGCATGATGAAAAGAGCGAGGAGGAGGAAGAGGCTAAAGATAAAAATGAAGACGGGACTTTACTGCATCAGTTCACCAGGACATCTGTGGAGTCCCAGCCCGGCTCAATGGAAGACGGCGACGCGGATTTAACCTCAAATCTGGTGGATTCTACAAAAACCACCAAAGGAGCTGGCGGTGTACCTTCCAGGCGGTGACAGGAGCAGCCAGGGCAAACTTGAGAAGGCAGATATCAATAACTGATAACTCTTAACGTGATCAGTTGAGTCAATCTTTTCAGTTGAAGACGCTTTTGAACGCAAAGCACTTTACTTTTCCAGGACAGCTGGATTCAGTCATTAACATTTCTATAGACGTGTCCCATGATTGTAGAGACTTGAAACAAACACTACACTTTATTCAATCATATATTCTATATTTGTAATGTGTATTTACATATTTCTGAAATTACCTGTACGCATTAAGAAACATATTATTGTTATTCATACGTGACCTGTGTTGGCGAAATGCATCACAATGAAGAAGAGTTAATATTGAAAATTTTCCATCTCAAAAACTTCCAAACAATCTGCATTTTTTTTTTTTTTTTTGGCAGCAAGCTAGTTTTGCTTAGCTGGTTTAAACACTAGATTTCGCAAGCTTCCTGATGACTGTAACATTATATGAAGGGATTTCCCAGCAGAAAAGATGGTCGATTTTAAAGGACCTGGATATTATTACTGGGTTCCGCTAATCAGCTAACAGCTAATAGCAGAACAATTTTTTCATTTAGCATGTTAGCATTTCACTCACCTTAAAACAGTTGGCAGATCAATTAGCTTCCACTAAATTAGGTTTTGCCAACTTTAAGACGGCTAACAGCTTACTAACAAACTAACATTAACAGGTTTGTCAGTCCCACCAGTCAATTGTCTTAGAGGTTAGAGATTAACTATTAGTTTTAGCTTCCGATAATTTTTTTTAAGTTTAGTGGTTTAGCATTAGTGAAGCTATATTTCTAGTTAGCATAATATGAGTTAGCAAAGTTAACATTTTGATTAGCTGTTCTCACCACTGCTAGGATCGCTAGATGGCATTTCTATTAACCTATTTCTATATAAAAGAAGATCTGTATTTTTACATTTTTGTCCCTGCAGCCCGAGAATATTCTGACTCATTTTGCCAGCACGGGTCACACATTTTTGAAACGACTCGAAATTATGATGTGTTATGAAATCTTATAACCAATGATTTTTAACAGACTTCAAAAATCATTCTGTTGACTGTTTATGGTGTATTTTTGACAGAGTCTGTACGTCACAGTTTATAAAGGTGATTAGGACTCAGGACACTAGAAGCTCAAGTAAAAAAGAAGATTTATTTAACAAAACAAAAGGCTGACGTGAAAGCAAGAACTTCAAAGACTCAAGGAGACTCAAAGGAGAAGCGGACATGGCACTAAACACAATGCCAGACTGAAGAAGAAGCTAAAAGACTTGACAGGTGAGGATTGATGAAAGGAGTCTCTAAGCAAAATGACAACTGGCAACAGGTGAGAGTGGGGCTACTGGGAAAATCTAAAACACTGGTGGAATAAGTCTAAAAACACCAAAAGAAGCTGAAAAGACAGATCCTGACACAGTTACTGTTGGGCCTGCCTCATGAAGGAAGTGCTGTGTTTTCACTGTTTGGTCAGTTTGTTCTGAACAGGTCACCTGCTTATGTACCCTGCTGCTGCCAGCTGTTTGAGTTTGCAGAACATCTGTGATGCAATGAGTACCTGAAACAAGAGGACATGTTGAGAATCAGTCTCTGTTTTTTTTTCTTATGGTACACTTGTGTAAACATATGATTGATACCCTGTTATGTATTAAATGTCCCTGATATTAAAATTTCAGAAAGGACACAAAACATGACTTATATCAAATCTAAAAATCTATACACCCTCCTTTTAATGTATCCATCCATTCATCCATCCATTTATCCAGCCATCCATCTTTCTAATCATCCAGCCATCCATCTTTCTAAACATCCATCCACCCATCCATCCACCTTTCTAACCATCCATCCATTCACCTTTCTAAACATCCATCCATCCATCCATCCACCTTTCTAAACATCCATCCATCCATTTATTCATCCACCCAACGATCCATCCATCTTTCTAACCATCCACCCAACCATCCATCCATCTTTCTAACCATCCACCTATCTTTCTAACCATCCATCCACCCTTCTAACATCCATCCACCTACCTATCCATCAATTCATCCATCCACCTTTCTAACCAACCAGCCATCCATCTTTCTAAACATCCATCCATCTTTCTAACCATCCATCCACCCATCCATCCATCTTTCTAACCATCCATCCATTTTTCTAACCATCCAGCCATCCATCCATCCATCTTTCTAACCATCCATCCATCCACCTTTCTAAACATCCATCCATCCATTTATTCATCCACCCAACCATCCATCCATATTTCTAACCATCCACCTATCTTTCTAACCATCCATCCATCCTTCTAACATCCATCCACCTACCTATCCATCAATTCATCCATCCACCTTTCTAACCATCCATCCATTTATCTTTCTTACCATCCATCTATCTATCTATACAAACATTCATCCATCCATCCACCCACCCTTCCTCCCATCATCTATCCATCCATCCATCATCTTGTTCCAGAGACAGGTCTCAGGGGGCAACAGCCTGATCAGAGAGGTCCAGACCTCTCTTTACACAGCCTCCTCTTCTGGGAGGACTTCAAGGTGTTCCAGACCAGCTGAGACACAGTCTCTTCAGAGTGTCATGGGTCTTTAGCAGGATCTCCTCCTAGTTGGACATGTCCAGAACACCTCTCGAGGGAGGCATCCAGGGACCATTTTTGCTAGATGAACCAGCTGGTTTGTATCTCTAAGGGATAGTCCAGCTGCCCTGCAGGAAAAAGTCACTTCACTTGGACCTCCTGTATCCACAGCTTTGTTCTTTTGGCATAAATTGAAGATTTGAGAGTTGTGATGCTTATATTACACTGAGTGACCATTGGTATCTTTTATTTTATTAAACCAAACACTCCACCGTACCTGCTGTGTTTGCCTCTGAGCTCAGGCTGTCTTCAAAGCAGCTCAAGCTTTCTCAACACACACACACGTCACACTAATCCAGGACCTGTAGCTGTCTCTGTGTGTGTTTTGAGCCACAGAGGAACTGAGAGATTGAGGTTAATTTACGTCACCCGAAATGGAAGATCCTTTACCCACAGTTACAGAACGCAGACTAAACCCTTCACCTCAGTACTACCTTTCAGATTTGAAGTATTAATGTAAACAACAGTATATTTGGGTCAGCTGTAAAAATATAGTAATAACAAAGACATTTATGTACATTTATTTAGTTCAAAAGCAAACAGGGACCAGCCAAGTCTGACTACACAAGTTATTTAATATTTTATTTCTCTTCTGAAACTGAAAGTTAAGCTTCAGCTCAAGGCATCACAGAATTATTGGGGCCCCACTTTCAAGAAAGAACACGTTTTAACACGTTCTCAGGTGTTCTGCATTAGTAGAGATGATTATGATGAACTCATTCTTGATAGGTGCACCTCCACAGCCTCCCTAACCATTGGTCTCTGCTCTAAACAAGACTCCGCCTCCTTTACGGAGCAGCCAGCCAGAAGAACAACCAAAGCCAAAGGAACCACCTGTAAGGAGAGAGAACATAAAGTCTAATCTGCTTTGTGTTATTTTATTTATTTATTTATTTATTTATTTTTCACATTTTTGATTCCCAGCACCTCTTTACCTTCTCACGATTTCCAGCGACACGCGTGTGCGTTCTGATGTCACATGATGTAACTTCTGCTGACAACTTGTCCACTTGGTAGATGGCCTTCAGAAGGGCCTCCTCAGTCCGGGACTCTGGCTGACCAGACAGCTTCTGCAGTCAGAACGAGTTTGGGTCAGTTGAATTTTAAAGACGTTTCATAATTTATTTGGACGACCCCAATTTTGGAAAAACAAAATGAATAATTGACACTGTATGAATATTTGGCTAAAAATGAAGTTGTGTTAAACTCAGCTTTAGAATTTCCACCATCGCATTTGTTGTTGTTTAGTTGGAATTGCTTCCTTTTATAGCACACATGTCAAACTTAAGGTACACAGACCAAATGTGGCCCACCATGGTGTTTTATGTCATCTGCAAGAGATTCAGAAATGTAATAATGTCTTAAAATAAGCTGCTTTAAATGAATACTCTACAAAATATAGCAATGCTACATGTTAGCAGGATGATTCTGAAGTTGTGCAATCAGAACCGGATAAACAATTACGTGACATGCTTGTTTAGTTCACCGTTTATATTTTAACCTGCCTCTGGTCGGCTGATTTGGCAAAGCATATATTTATGGAAAGAAGCAACGCGACGTGCTCTAAGTAAAATTAACTGAATTAACTATCATATGATTCTGTGAATTCTCAGTCATCCAGGACATGGAAAATTCAAAGAACTGGTTCTGCTCTGTAGCTGAAGACGCGTTGAGTCACGACAACCTTCTGGAAGTGAAATCAATTAAAGCATCAATTTAGTATAAACACTGTCCGACAACGTTACTGTCACATATTTCTGTGGATTCTCAGTCATCCAGGACACGGAAAATTAAAAGAAAAAAGACAAAAGACTTCTGTAGCTGAAGACGTGGAGCTACAAGATTTAACCTGCATGACTCGAGCATCATCATTACTCGGATCGATCTACTTACTCTTACCTCAGACAGATACGTTTGATGAAATTTGACACAAACATTCAGACTGAGGTTCACTTTGACAAACATCAGATATGTACCTGATTTAGTACCAGGTTCTAATTTTAAAAATGTGGTTTTATAATCAATGTGTAATGTTTAAGTATTACCTCACTCTGTACTGGGTATTGGTGAGTACCCAAACTTAAGTACTTGAACTCAGTTTGAGAAAAGCTGGTATTGATGCATCCCTAATCAAATTCAAATTCATTTATGTTGGTTGTGTACTTCTGTGTACCTGGAGTATTTGTGTAGCTCTACGGTACAGTTTGGTGTTGGAAACCTGCAGGTCGATCATGTGGTTCTGGTAGATCTTGCCCTTTAAGATGTGAGCTCCGGTGCTCACTGCGTTCAACACCAACTTTGTAGAGAGTTCCCATTGCTGAGAGAGAGAAATGCTTCAGTTTTAGATTTGATCTGTTTAACTCATGTTGATATTTTGTCCTGGACCCACCATGTTTGTTAAGCTTGCTGAGGCTGGTGTTGCTTGGCTCCATGTGAATTTTAGTCTGGATAAACACAGAGTATTGATTTCATCCTGCCATAAAAAGACACTGTTATAACCGTATTAATGCATCATTATGTTTATATATGACCTGAGCTGCAGAAAGAGCCATGATGAGCTCAGGCTGCAGTGCAAAGATAAAAGGGGAAATCATTGTTTTTTTGTCATAATTTAGATTTGTGTGAAAATTAGTCTATAAAGACACCATCTGTAACTAAAACAGCAAACAATCTACCTAATCTACCTTTAAGTATGAGTTTTCTAACAGGTTTGTCTTCAGATGGACAGGGGGACAGACCTGTTGTCCAGCAGTGTCCATCTCATGAGAAACAACGTGCAGGTTCGATGTCTTCTCTCTCACTCTTCGGGCCAACTTCACCACTTGACTGACGTCATCTGCAGACAGAAGAAAAAAAACTTTGAGTCACTTTGGACCGAACCCAAACACGAAGACAAGCTCGTCTCACCAGAGTGCGTGTAGAGGAGCAGAACTGTGTCCTCATCCGTCAGACCAGGCAGGACCAGATCTAAAAAATCCTCATGTGAGACGCAGAACTCAGGACCCTGCAGGAGAGACGTAAACAATTGTTTACACAAAATCATTTGACACGGTGCGTTCACTGTACCCCGAATAACTACCAGCAGGTTTTTAGACATTTTAATTCAGCTTTAATTCATTCAGCAAAAAATACTTATTCAATGCAGATCTCAGGTCTAACAGTGCTTCACAAAGCAGGTACAGTAATTCAATCTAATCCTCTTCAGACCTAATCTACCAGTGCTGTTACAGAGACAGATTACAAGATTACAGGACCACACAGAGTCCAGTCAGCCGTGTCTGCAGAGGAAACTGACATGTTTAAATTATGTAGCATTCGTTAAAGAACATGACTAGAGGTAGCTCATTACTAGTTTTTATCAAACCAAGTGCAAGTACTTCAGTTTGGGTACTTGCCGATACTGAGTAGCAATACCAAACCTGTTTTTACCTTAGAAGAAATGACCTCACCAAGCATAAAAATGATACCGGTCCAACTTATCAAGGTTATTTTTGTGAGTACAACTAAAGCTGTAATCAATCTATTTCCCTTTATATCTGTAAAAAATCCTTTTCGAAAAGGAAATTTTAAATTAATAAATAAATAAGAAATGGCCATTTTTGCGTTTGAGGTCAATTAAATCTGGCAACAATCTTGAATCAGGCTGTAGATGTAAAAGAAGTAAAACCTGCGATCGATATCAGGACACGACTGATCCTGACCTAAAATCTGATTCTAATTACTTATACAGTCCCTGGGATTGATCCTGCCCACTTACCAGTGAATTTAAAGAACCTTCAGCATTTTTCAGCTCTTTGTATCCTCCACTGACAAAGCCTCGGATGTCTTTAGGGTCTTACAAAAAAGAAAAAAAAACATTAAACAGGTTTTCTTTCCTAAACCTAAAATATGATCCATGCTGACAAAATGAATTCTAAAAAATGACAAATCCTTTCAAAAAGTTTAAGATTGATAATAATAATAGTAATTCAATATGGAATTTGATTAATTTTTCCCACACGGATCACAAATGTCTGTCTCCTCTCACCTGCTCCAAATGTGGGTTTGCACTCACTGGCGTCGATGAGGCCCAGGAAACCAAGAGAGCCCCAGCCCAGGTAACACACACACCTGCCACACCGCAAACTGAAACACACACACACCGTATTATATCTCAGACAACACAGGCAAATTGGGTACTTTAAATTTTACTAATTCCGGTGGAAAAATTAAACAAGAACATGGTTCACAAGATATTTTGCCAACAGACCGACAGATCTGATGACAAAGTTTTGAACAAAGATCTTGTGTGATCAGTTGGAGTCTTGGATGACTCTAAACTTCTGTAAAGACCTATTTCAACTAACAACAAATTATTTTGAAGCTTTTGAGAAGGAAAATTAGAAAAACAAAAATATTGGCTCTACTACTACTACTACTACTACTACTACTACTACTACTACTACTACTACTAATAATAATAATAATAATAATAATAATAATAATAATAATAATAATAGTAATAATGGATGTTCATTTTTGTGTATAAGGTGGATTAGATGTCATGCAGTCATCTTGAATCAGGCTGTAGATGTACAAGCAGTAAAACCAGATGTACCTTTGTCCAGCAGCCTCCACCAGAGCCTTTATCCCATCTCTTTGAGAGTATGTGACACCCAGAGTTCGCTCATACGCTCGGATGTGCTGCAGAACACCTCTGTCGGGAAGAAGTGGAGCAAAGATCTTTTAAAAAGAACCTCGGGCTGTATTTCACAATTATTTTTACATCTAACCTGAAACAGGCATCTCAACCTCATGAGAGTTACTGCAGAGTTTTAGCAGCAACCACTAGGGGTCAGTGTCGCACAACAAAACATGGCAGCGATGCCAGGAAGGGGCTTTTATACAGCTCCTGCAGACATGCGTCTCATCTTTCAACTGACTGGTGAAATCAGAATAATGGGAAATACAATTAATTTGTCTTCTAAACTCTAACAACACCCTGGGTTTGGGTTGAAATCCATTCAAAAACAAACATCAGATGAAACCCAACAGAGAACACTACTACTACTACTACTACTTTATTTATAAAGCACTTTCAAACAACCACAGCTGCAACAAAGTGCTGTACACATAA
>JAUBOC010000097.1:430067-441572 GCA_032275365.1 Anablepsoides cearensis | reverse complement strand
GTTTTAATGATTTCTACATCGTCAGTCCTTTTTTTCTGCTCTGTTGTCAACATGTACAGTAATGGTAAATCCAGACTTTTGACCGTTTAGCGTTAGCTTCACCAGCCAATCACATGGTCACCTGGTTTTTGCGCACTCCAGCTATTCTATATAAACTCCTTGGTCCCACCTTATCACCAGCCTTAAACGCAGCATTACATGAGGGAATCTGCAGCGTTAAGTATTGTTTAACTCACATTCACAAACGAGCATATCGACACTCTCGTGCAAATCCTTTTTAGACTAATTTATCTCCATAGACACACAGCCCTGTTCCCACCCCCCCCAAGTTCCTGCGTTGGTTGGACTTACCGAGGACAGCAGAGAGCACAAGCATGACACCGACCACCAGGCCGACCACCACAGGAACGTTCCAACGGGTCTCGGCAGCCAGGAGACGGCGCGCCTGGCTCAGGGAGCCGTTGTTGGGCTGCGGCGGCACCGACAGCAAGTGGCACATGAGTGGGTAGACGTCCACACTCTCTAAACTCTCCATCTGGTAACCCTGACGGAAACTGGGGCCCGTAGCGGCTAGGAAGGGGTGCATGCTGGGCAATGAGTTGTCATAGCCGTGATCTCCCACTGCAGGGGGTTAAGAAAAAACAAATAAAATTAGATGGTGGTGGTTCTTTAAAGTGCCTGTGACATCAATTTTTTGTAATAAACATGAAAGCGTTTCTGGAAAGATAACATCGATAAAATATTGCAAAACAAATTTCACGCCGCTGAGATGAACAGTTGTTGAGATATTTGCATGTGAAGAAACAGGAAGTGATGTCAAAGGGGAATGTCTGCATGTTAACAGAGCTTTGTTACAACAGCTAACAACAGAGACCGTGGAGTAAAATTTGATGTTTCTTTAGATTATTTTGAGTTTCTATCAAAGAGAGATGAAGAGTAAAAGTTTAATAAATATTGTTTTTAATAAACAAAGACCAGAGAGTTTATTTTATTAATGAGTTCCCCTTTAATGTCACTTCCTGTTTCACTTTGGCTGAGCCAAGTTCAAAAGAAAATAGGCCAGTTATGAGACACAATGTTTATGCCAATTTTTTTAAGAATAAAGATGTTTTCTTTGGTCTTTTTGTATTTGAAGGATAGGCATGTCACAGGCACTATAAGGGCTTATTAATGAGACTTATGCTGTAGTCGTTACATCTTGGTAGCGTGTTCCCGCTCCGCACTATGGTCCAACCCTCATCGGCGATGAGAATGATTGGCTGAACACGCTCGTTGTTACGATAGTGAAGTCTGTCTGGGATTTCTGTTTTTAGGTACGCCGTCATGTTGGGGTGGCATTTATTCAGCAAGTTGAAGACAACGCCTTTATCTGCAGAGTGAAATTCACAAAGTCAGGTGTTAACAGAAAAATAAAGATGAAATCTCAGAGTTAATCATTAAGGTCTCGTTTTACGTGGTTACCTCCAATTGGGATGAGCGCTGCGACTGGTGTGAGGTCCACCAGGGTGTAGTTGTCAGGATGAAGACAGTCGTCCAGGCCTATGAGGCGCTCGGCCGAGCACTGGGCCATGCCGTGGTCGCTGGTCACCACGAGGTTGATGCGACCCCAAAGGCCGGTTCGGTTCAGCTCCGACATCAGCAGACCGATGTCGTTATCTACCTGTTGGTACAAATTTGTCAATTTTTTTCCACAACTAACGACACGGTGATACGATTATCCTGTAACTGTACCTCCTTCATCACTTTAGCCATTTCTGTGGTGTTGTCGGGGCCAAATTTGTGACCAGACTGGTCCGGTTCCTCCCAGTACAGAGCTGCAAACATCACTCCTTGCTCCTATCAGAACACTCGGAGGGTTTCAGTGACAAAGATTTTAAAAAATTAATAAATTCTTTAACATTCTTCTCACCTTTCCGTCCGCTAGCATCCAGTTCGTCACGTTCCCCACTCTTTGCCGGAAAGTCACCGTGGAGTCGTAGTGAAAGAAGTGCGTTGGCGTGCGGTTGCCCATGGCCACGTCGGAGCCGGGCCACATCACCGCTGCCGTCTTATAGCCAGCGTCGAGCGCCGTCAGCCACAGGGGCTTGGCGCCGCTCCACCACGTGGGGTCGCTGTCGTTCCGGATGCTGAAGTGTTTGCGGGTGACGGGGTCGTACATGCTGCTCGCCAGGATACCGTGAGACTCTGCGTACAGACCGGTTACCTGGAGAGGAACACAGAACCAACAGAGACTGTTTGTTTTAAAAATATGTGTGGGGGGGGGTCACCTGTATTTGGTTGTTCTCATCCAAATAGACATGAACAAGTCTCTTGGAGGAAAAAAAAATTTCACTAAAGCACTTGTCCAGAGGACCTACTCAACTTTTTTTAAAGATTTTTCTACCTGGATTACTGAGAAGCATCAAGACAATTGTTCACAATGAAAAGAAAAAAGAAAAACATGCTTACTAAGCTGTAGTGGTTGGGAAACGTCTTGGTGATGAAGACGTTAGTGAGCTGCTTCACCAGGACCCCCTGGCTGTACAGGAGCTCCAGGTTCGGCATGTGAAACCTCTTCAGGTAGTCGGCCCTGAAGCCATCGAAGGACACCAGCAGCAGCGGCGGCGGGTCTTTGTGAGTCACGTCTTTGTCTGTGGCCAGAGCACCGAGGCCAAACAGGAAGCACGGCAGAATCTGAATAAGCATCCTGAAAGATTGAGAAACCAAACCAACAAATATCACTACAACCGTACAGAGTTAGCTATAAATAAACATCAGAATGGGCAGGCCGTGTTTTTTCCACCTTTGAAATTCTTTTCCAACAACTTCCAGACAAGCGCCGGTGTCCAATCCAATCAATCATCCTGCATGTTTTAGATGTTTCTGTGCTCTGACACACCGCGCTTCAATAAATACATGATTAACAGGGAGTTACAGAACTTGAAGATCTGCTGAAGAGCAGGGAAGCATCTAAAACATGCAGGATAGTGGCCCTCCAGGACAGTGTTTGGACACTAGACAATAGGTATATAACCATCAGCTGCCTCGAGCCAAACACAAACATCTCATTGTTGGACAGAAGAATGCAGCTTGAGGTAGTCATGTTGTGGTGCTGGTCTTGAGGCGCAGCTTAATGTGAAAATGTAAAAACAAAGACAAAGGTGGAAACTGTAGAGCAGCACGGGCCAGGAAGGCCAAACTAGACCGAACCAGGATGTGACACTGGGTGATGTTTCCTGCTTTATATTTATAAAACAAATGTGTGGCAAACGCTCTAAACAGAAAACTAGACGACTGAGCCAGACATACCTACAAAAGTTACCTACATTTTTTTATTATTATTTTATTTACAGTTATTTAACCAGGCTCGTTTTATCCCAATTAGAGTTTTAACCTTATCATTTTACAAACTATCTTTTTGTCAAACTCAGCTTGTGAAATGGTTAAAGATAAAAAATCTAAATTGACTAAAGCTCCCCTCATCTCAGCTCACCTGATTTAATTCAGCTGTTTACAGACTTTACGGCATTTAAAAACTGAAAACCTATTTGTGTATTAGGATCGAACTTTAAAGACAAAGCAGAGGAAAAGAATTGTGTTCAGTTTACTTCTGTGTAAATTTTAAACTTTGTGTTGGATCAAGTTGCATCTAAACACAGTTCTGCCACACCCACAGTTCTTCTTATGGTTGTTTTTCCAAAGCAGACAGACTTTCTTGGAATCCTGTAAAGCAGTCTTGATCAGTATTCCTTCTGGCATTTTCCAAACTAGTTTTAGTCCAGGCCTTGAATTCTTTTCACTACGTCTGTTTTATTTGTTTTAACAGTCTTTGTTCCACCGCTGGGCAAAAAACGATTAGGTTTATGCCTTTAAACATTTGCTGATGTTTCCAGATGCTACCTGGGGCATTTTTTTTGAAAACAAAGTTGTCAAATGACTTCCTCTGTTTTTTACCAGAGCTCGATACCCTTACAAATAAAAAAAATGTGCTAAGGGGTTAAGCCATTTAACATCAACTACTGAATTATTTACGCAGCATAAAAGGCGCCTATATGAAAGCATGAATATGTTTTGGGTCCAACATAAATAGGTTCTCAAAGAACCGGTTTTGGGTCTGGTTTGCAGTGGGTTATTCCAAACAAAATAGAGAATTCATATTTTGCTTTTTAATCCCAGCTACGGTTTCATTTATTTACAGTGTGCACAATTAGTTCAACCACCCAGCCATCATCTTAAGCTGCTTCTTCCTCTCCAGGTTCCCAGGTCTCCAGTCCATCACAGGCCCACATATTCACTCTCTCACCTAGGAACAATTAAGACTTACCAGTTAAGCTAACATTCATGTTTTTGGTATGTGGGAGGAAACTGGAGAAAACCCACACACGCACAGTCAGGACTCTACCCTGAAAGGTCCCAGACTGAGATTCCATCCTGCAAACTTCTTGCTGAGAGACAACATTTCTACTAACTGAGCCAATTAGTTCATCCTCTTTAGTTGAATTTTACCACAAAAATGCCAAATATACAGCATTTGGAAAAGTGTAAACATAACTTTGAACAAAACATTTGATCTGATACAGCTGTTAGTCACCAAAAATAAAGTCCTTAAATAGGAAAAGACTTGACATAAAAGAAGAATCTGTCCCTTCAGTTGGTCCATGTGTTGTTCCCAAGATGGCATTCTTTAAAAGACAAACAATGGTCCAGGAACTGGACTCAGAATACAACAAATTTTCTGGAACAATGAGTCAAAACTAGAATCAAACTTTCATTACAATGCACAGACGATTAAGAGAGATAGAGAGGAAGATGTATCATGGTTAAGAGCTGCTTTTTCAGACTCTAATATTTGAAGTTTTTCAACTGAGATGCCATCTGATTTAAATTCATTGTACTAACTTGTTCAGAAAGCATCAAATTGATATAGCCTTATTTTTGTGTTATTATGACAAGTCTTTAAAAGCTTACGAGGATAAAAATTGACAATATCAGTATCATAGACCTGCACATTTTGAAGCGAAGGAAAGTTACAAACCACAACCCGGAAGTGGACGTTCACAATGAAAAATACCTAAACAGACCTAGTTGTTATTACGTAATTTACTAAAACAACAAAATCAAATGCACGATGAGTTCAAACTTAAGGGCGTCACAATAAAAAGTCAAATATTTATACGTGTAGTGTTAGATTTTCACTGTGTCAGTCATTAGCTGACAGACGCCATAGTTAATCGTCACATTTTAACACTAACATTTATTTATTTTTTTACCTGTTGAAAGATGTTCCAGACATACGTTCTCTTTAGTTTACTATCACCACGATCACTATTCCTCCCCCGACATCTTTGCTTGTAGTTATTACGACTTTAAAGCAGATTTAAGCTGTTTAAAAAAACTTCCGGTATAAAATTTCAAAATAGTACGCTTCTGGAAAACGCGCTTGTCATAGCAAATTAGTAAATACTTTTTCGACTTATCTTGTTTGGTTTTGTCTGCATAAAAATTTAGAGTGTAATAAAAGAAAATTAACGTGGTGCATAAGTTTTAAATAGTTAACATATTGATAGACTAGTGGTTTTTATTTTGAAATAAAATGTTCATGAAGTTGTATTACCAATATCCGGTCTAAAATTTCAAAACAATGCCCCTGGTAAAAAGAAATACATTCATTTACCAACAAATCTGGCATATTTTGTCCGCGTTTTGTAATAAAGTCGTTTTTAGATGCAATTAAAACATAACAAAAGGGATTAATAAAGTTCAAAAACTATGAAAAAGGGCGACCAGAAAACATGCAGCTTTTATTTTGGCGATTAGTCTTTGTGGTCTGCTTGGTGTTGATGCGAAGAACGTGACCTATGTTAGCTTGACATCTACCTATTAAAGATTTATATTGTTTAAACGAAAGAACCACGATGAGAATAGAATAGAATAGAATAGAATAGAATAGAATAGAATAGAATAGAATAGAATAGAATAGAATAGAATTAACCTTAAGTGAGGAAACATCAGGTGTATCAGCAGCAAAGTCATTCAGACAAGGTGGAAAATATAAAAGCAGGGCTATGAATAAGAACTTAAAGAATGTACTACATTTCTTGCAAAATAAGACAAAAAATTAATTTAAAAAAAGTGCAAATAACAGCAAGAATGTAAAAAACAAGTGGATCATTTTAGGTAGTAGTTTTCAGTGTTTACAAGAGGATGTGTTAAAATGCTGTTTCTATGCAGGAAAGGAAATACCAAGAAGAGCTGAGTTATTGTTTGTCAATCTCATCTGTATCAATGTCAACTGTATCAATGAGACAAGGAACATGACATTTAATTTCTAGTGAAAGCTAAAAGGGAAATGTACAACCATTACTCTCATGTGGCTCATCGTAAAAAGAGTTTGACACCCCTGAACTACACCATAATATGCCACCACCGAATCTTGAGTCTGCTCTGATCCTTCCTATTTAGAGCACTGCTGTTGTGACTCTAGTTCAGTTTATTGTTCAGGTGAACTCCCAGTTATTTCCCTGGATGTTCACGGTCTACACCTGTGAAAATCCACCACCAGATCCTTAACCCAGACCAGTGGTCATTCCATATGTTGTGGGAGTTTCAGAGAAACTGAGAGGTTTCTCTAAACATGACGTCCCAGTGGCCTTCAAACTGCTTATAAGGTTGAATTTACCTGAAACTCCTTAGACTGAATAAGTCTCTTGGAGAAAAGACAAAATGTTTAGTTAAAGAAGAACCTGTTCAGAGGACTTCAACTTTTTCTGACACCAGCTCCTTGGCTTGTCAGCTGGTGGTTCCTGGCACCAGTCCACAAAGTCGTGCGTCTACAGTCTCTGTACTCTGAGTCATCTTCACCCGTGAGGCCGACTTTGGAAGTCATTGGAGAACATTTGCAGATGGCAGAGGTCTATAAAGTACTTATATAAAGTAACTAAGTAAAAGTAAAATTACATGAACAGAAAATTACTTTTTACTGACGAGAAAACTCAAGTAAAAGTCACAAAGCTGTCCACAAAAATTGGGAAAGTGAAAGTAAAAGTACTTTTACACAGTCCCTAAGAAATAAACTGTTGAATTAACTGACCTTTGCAAGGTCCCCTATACAGCAGAGCAGCCTGTCTGAGACAGGCACCGTGTTCTCACATACTGTGGACTCCAGTATTCACTGGAAAAGGTGGGGGCCCACTATTGACAGCTCCAGGCTGAACGGTGTTGAAAGTACTGGAGAAATCAAAGTAGCAGCTCCTCAACGTGTTCATAAACATGTATATAATGTAAATATGACACCACAAGCCTCACTCTGGAGAAAGATCTGACCCTGTGGAAGACTTCCTGGACAGCGCCTAGTCTGACCCTGACCTCACACCTCATACAGGTCATGGATGTCCTCAGCCACTTCTACACCCATATGAGCTCTGCGTTGGACCTCCTGAAGTTCACTAATTGACCTGGTGCTAAATGACTCCTTCATCTACCTGATACATCCATTCTCCCTAGCGACACTCTCCATTCCTCCTGGAGGACCCCAAGACTTTCCCAGACCAGAGAGATCTCTAATCCTTCCAAAGAGTTCTGGGTCAGCCCAGGGGTCTCTTCCCAACGGGACATGACTGGAAAACCTCCAAAGGGATGTGTCCAGGAGACATCCTGTTCTGATGAACCACCTCAACTGACTTCTTTCAATGTGGAGGAGCAGCAGCCTTACTCTGAGCCCAACCACCCTATGAAGGAAAATAATTTTGGCTGCTTACATTCGGGATCTGCCTCAGGTGAGGGTTGGAACATAGACGGACCCGTAAATCTAGAGCTTTGTCTTTTAACTCAACTCTTTCTTCAACACAACCAACTGAAGCAATGCCCTCATTACTAAGGACGAGGTCCCTTGGATCCATCTGCTCCATCCTACCATCACTCAGGAACAAGATTCCAGATACGTGAATTCCTCCATCTGAGGAAAATACATTTCCTTGACCCAGAGGGAGTGCCTGAGCTGTTCCTGGTTAAAACAAAAAACCCAGAAAAAAAGGATTTCATCACTCTGCTAACTGACAGTCATGTTTGGGTTACTGGTGATGGTTGATTTTTGTGCAATCACCTGTAATGATGTAACCAGGACTGAGTGTTTGTGGTTATTTTTAGAAGCACGTTGGCCTTTAAACACAAACAATAATTTCCCCCCATTTAGCTTAATGAATCATTGGTGTTTTATCACCTTTCAGCCATCCCTGTCCAAAGTGGTGTGGTACTTTTTGATAAGAAAGCCATTTTTAGCATCAGTCATTCTGGAGTGTATTCTGGTCAACTTGATCTCCCAGGATGGATTCCTTTGAGGAGAACATGTACGAAGCTCCAGACAACAACGAGAAGGAGTATGAAGAACCCAAGCATACCTACCAGGATCCGTCAGCGGGGCTGTATGAACTCGTCCTCGAGGTACCCTCATGTCTGGAACCAGAGTATGAGAACATGAGCAGTGCCGATGAAAAAACACCAGCTCCCTTTTCTCTGCACCCAGAACAACCTCCTGCAGAGGAGCGACAATGCAGTTCATCCTCATCTTCATCTTCATCCTCATCCTCGTCCTCATCCTCCCAAGGTGAAGGTTTAGAGGAAGAAGAGACTCGGGATGAGATCATTGAGGAAGAGCAGAAAAAAGAAGAAAAGGTGGCAGTGGAGAGGAACGAAGAGCTGAACTGGGATGCAGGGTCTCCAGAGGTACAGGTGGAGATCAAACACTCACCATGTAGATCGTCCTCTTCATCCTCCTCCTCATCTGCCCATGAGAAGAAGCAATCTCCTCCTCAGGATGATGGACTTAAGGTCACACTTTTTGTCAGGGTAAGGATCTTTCTACCCACCCACCCTTCCATCCATCCATCTCATGTTATCTACCTTTGGATGTTTAAATCTGAAGGAAGAAGACATGGGCAATTTTACTGGGCCCTCTGTAGCATGTGGAACCACCATATGTAGCCATAACTGCCTGGCTCGTCCTCCTCTATCTTGTGCTGTTTCATCGGCTTGGTCACATGGTCACAGGCTATTGGATGCTATCTCTAACCTGTAGAGATATGAAATTACCACTGGTTGCTCACAAGTACAAGAGGCAATTGTAAAATAAGCTGTTTGTAACTGGCAGGTGTGAAGTTTAATGCGAGGAATGAACCCAGATCCGGTCGGAAGATGAAGTTATAAATAAAAGACTTATTTAACAAAATAAAGAGCTGGCAGGGCAGCAAAAATAAATCAAAAATACTAAGGAGCCACTGAAAACACAGAGGTAACAAGACAGAAGGCAAAGCCATGTAATGATTCAGTGAGGGTGTGGAGGACTGAACCAGAATAAATACAAACAGAGGGAATGAGGAGGTGAACAACAGCTGAGGGAAACTAATTAGAGACTACTGACAGGTGAGAGATAATTGAACAGGTAACCAGCAGGAAAAAGACTGAGGAGAAATGATGAGCAATGACGCAGGGAGGACACAAGAGGGAGACCACAGACAAGACACAATCCCAACAGCAGGAGAGGATTAGGCAAGCTTTTCCATAGCACACAGCCAACATACTGCACAATCCACAAATGTCCTTACACCATAGTTAGATTAGACTAGGTGGCGGCATAGATTGTTAATAACTGTGGACAAGATAATGCATGGTGGAATAAAAAGAGACAAACTGATGACTAAATGAAAAAGCAGGTATAGAAGTATTCATGTTATTTTTGAGGCATGTTATGAGAAATTAAAACTCTAATGGCTGTTTCAGTTGTTAATTCCCAGATTTTAATCCCTGCCAGTATCAAGCATGACAGCACAACGTATCGGCAGCACGATGGCTCAGTGTTAGCCTCACAGCAAGAAAGTTCGGACCTGGGCTCTTTCTGTGCAGAAAAGATAGGTCTGGGTATCCCTGATCAGGCTGCTGACCCCTGAGACCTGACTCTGGATGGATGGAACTGGACAGGAATGTCCTCGTTCCAGTTGTGTAAGATACATACAACCATATGATGTTACCTTTGTAAGAAGTGGGGGAAACCCCCCCTCAGGTGACAAAGTGTTTCCTCGTTACATCACTGCTACTAGTGCCCCACCGCTGAGGGGGTTATTTGTTTTACCCAACACACCCCCACCTTCTCTCCTTGCCACTGTCACACTCCCTGAGCTGATACTGAGAGAGCAGGCGCAAACAGACCTGGAGTGGAATCTGCTGCAAACTGAGACAGTTCTCGCCAGCCAAACTAACTCAGACTTTTACGTGAGCTGTTTGAAAAGCTCACTGAAGAAAAGTGTTTTTTTTTTTCTTGACCATGACTGATTCTGTAGCCGAGGAGGACAAGGACCCCGATATTGAATTATTTGTCAAGGTGGGCTTCTGTGTATAATATCTGCTATCATTTTTTTAAACAGCTCTAAATATTGTCTTGGATTGTTGTTACCTTTATGTATTAAAAAAACATTTTATAAAGACTAAAATAGGGTATCATATGTGTGTTTTAAGTGTGGCTCCTTTAAACACACGCGTGCCTTGTTGTTGTTGTTGAGTGCAGATTTTTCCATGTGTTAACTTGATACCCCACGCCACGTGCACCGACAATCTCTCTCTTTTCTATTCCACTGAATTATTTCTGGGGTCCTTTTCAGACTTGAAAACTTTAAATAGTCTGAGGTTATCAGCCAGTACAGATGGCTATGTGTTTGTAGTTGAGCATGATGATGCTTATGTGTGCCAATAAGAACAGATTCAGATTAAAAAACTGATTTTATTTCAAATGTTGTCTATATGATATTGTTGTTTGAGAGGGTCTTGTGATTCAAAACATTAACAAAATAAATTGGCAATTTTACAGACTTTTGCACATTTTATTGAAATGACTGAACCAAAGAAGGCAAAGAGAAACAGAAAAATGTTTTTTTTTCTGTGCATGAGATTTTAACAGTAGCTGTTTACATGGAGATACAAAAAGATACATCAGGTAAAGTTAAAGATTTTTTGACTGACAGACCAAAAAAAAAGCAGAACATTAAAACTACATGGCTTCCATAACTCATATTTGTTTTAGTGTCAGAAACAGAGGTTTGAATGGGCAGCGAGGCGGCTAAATGGAGCCGTGTGGATTATTCATGTTGGACTTGGTGTCTTGTTGCAGTGTCAGGTTGCAGCTTTGCACACACAGACGCACTAACATGTTTCAGTGACTGTGGACTGTGCAGGTATTTCGCAGAACTCATAGAGCTTTGGTCCTTGTAATGCAAAATGTCCACATATTGTTGAGAAAAGTGAGGGAAAATGTCCCCAAAATTTATGTTCATCATGAGACACACGTGTTTATGTCTTCTCTCTCTGTGTATGTTTGTGTGTACGTGTCTACGGTGACATATGAGGACAATTTTAGGACAAACACCTACATGTGGGCACAACTGGTAAATATGGGGACCTAAGTTGAGTCCTCGTTTGGTTTGAATGCCATTGGTGGGTGGGGGGTTTGGTTTAGGACTAAGGTGTGAATTGAGTTTAGGT
>JAUBOC010000097.1:388510-404121 GCA_032275365.1 Anablepsoides cearensis | reverse complement strand
CCCCCCCCCCCCCCCCCCCCCCCCCCCCCCCCCCCCCCCCCCCCCCCCCCCCCCCCGGATCTGCTTTCCCTGTTGTCGATCCTGATAAACAATATCCTCTCTGCCTTCACTCCAAGTCGAGCGATCCCGCTGTTGCCATGGCGACATGCATGTATTTTCCATCCAGAAACGGCTGCGATCGATTTCCTCGATCTTTAACACACAGGGACACTGTGAAGGCAGCGTTACAGAGAGTGGCTCGATGTGATGAAGGTCAGGGTTTAAACACTCCTCATCCATCCATCCATCCATCCATCCGTGCGTCTTTTGTTTCAGAGTTGTTAAGATCACGGCACAGAACCACATCCTCTGCAAATAGCAGAGACAGAATCCTGAGGACAATAAACTGGACTCCCTCCACCCCTGGCTGCACCACGATGCTCTGTCCATAAACATGAACCAAACTCTCACACTGTTTCTATAGGGACAGAGTGACCCATAGCAACAGAGCCTCAGTCCCATCCTCACAGAGACCCCCCCCCCCCCACACACACACACACACACACACAGTGCACCTCTGGGAACACAGTCACCTAATATGTTGTGCTTTTTTCTTAAAGAGAACATATTACCTTACCTGCTGCCTTTAATGCTAGAGCTTTTTTTAATGAACTTTTTATTAAAAGTGAATTCACAAGTAATAATACAACAGTACAGTAAACAAAAAACTTTCTTTTTTTCCCTTCAACGTCTTTCCCTGGTTTTTTCTCCTCCCATAATCCCCCCAACCAAAGGACAGAGATTGCCATAGAACATTCACATATAGACTATGGGCCTCATGCAAGAACGGTTTGTATGAACAGGTTTGCGGTGCACTACTGCACTTCTCTGAATAAATGAAAACTATGCAACACAGCTGTTTAGACTTAAATTAAAAATATTTGACCAAAGAAAAACCAGAGCAGGACTAGAGAGAGATGAATATGATTTAGATTTTTATTTCTGTGACTGTATACGACCCACAGGAGACACAACATTAACATTTCAATTCTCTGCTTTAGCAGCTCCTTTCCACAGCTGACGCTTCTAAAAATGACAAATCTTTTTTTCTGGATCTCTGAGAGCAGAACTTTAATCTCCGAACTCATGAAGTTCTTCTTTTTACTTTGCAATGTCATTTATGAATGAACACTTCCTGGTATGTGGGGCAGGAAGCGTAACCTTATATGGTGTTTTTGGTGTGGTAGATTATGCTTATCTCCTCTCCTCGTGTGCGAGCACCTGGATACACAATCATCAGGTTTACGCTGCTCATTTACACACTTATCTTGAAGATAGAAGAGTTTGTTGAATCTGACATGGCGTGTTCGTACGAACAAAAGTAAGAGAAATTTAGGATAAGAATACAAAATGTTCTTGTATGAGGTTAGGGTTAGTATTCAATAAGAACATTTTTCTTTAAAAAATGAGCAAACAACAAAAAAACAAAACATGTAAAAAAATGTAAATATATAATAATAAAAAAGGGTGGAGGGGGCTCTGTTTTCAGTCAGAGAGTTTACAGTATAAGCTTCTCCAGTCTGATGGACAGTAACAGCTACTTCTAATACCAGAGTTTTAAACTGAGATGATCTTACATTGAAAAATGACAAAGTTGCATCTATTTTAGTCAAACCTTAAAACCGTTTTTTGATAGAGACGTGCCTCTCATTGAGCCTCTGCTACTATTGCACCACATTTTCAGTCAGCATCTGTAAAATGGACTGAGTTACAGCCATTCTTGTGTTTTCTAACGTTGAATCAGGTTGTCTCCTAAAGTTAAGTGACCGATAACATCCAATGATTACTCTCTTTTGTTTCACATTTTTCCAATGGTTCATAACATATTTAGCTAACAGACAGATTTAAAACGCACTCGTGGCCGATTTAAAGAGGAGCAATGAGGCAGAAGTTAGGAAAGAAGATAAAATTTAATCTATGTTAGATTTGCACTGAAATCTGTCCTCCAGCTGAAAATCTGTTTACAGCAGAATTTTACTGCAATTTAAAAAAAAAAAGAAAAAAGCTCAGTTTTTTGTTCAGTAGGCGAGCAGCAGAAGCAGCAGGGCTGGAATGTGATGAAGTCATTTTGATAGGATGGCTGAAAAAGCAAAAAGACATAAGGAGATGTTTTCTGTGAGCCAGATGTTGTGAAAAGATTAACTGAGACACATTCGGCAGCCCACCTCATTAGTTTATTTAAGATTCAGTCAGCACTTTGGTAAACTGATGAAAAGTGCCCATCTGCCTCTTCCACAGGTGGAGAACTGGTGTCCTCGCCTGCCCTGGAGGATGAAGCTCCTGAACGATGAAAAAGACCAGAGTGGACAGGTGAGAAACAGAAGACACGCATTTCAGAGAACTGAGATGTGTTTTTTTATATAAAAACAGGTTGAATATTTACAATGGTAAATGTTACATTGCATTTTGCGTGTCACCGTTGTGTTTTTAGGGGATTAAATGTAATATTGGCGTAAAGCTTTGTGTTTCTGTACCGACCCTTATCAGTGATGGGAATAAAAACAGATGTCAGAGTCCATTCCCTCAGTTTAGATTGTTTGCTTTTGAATGTCATCCTGTTTAAGAGCAGGCAGCAGGTCCAACATATGGACAAATTCTCAGAGAGAGGCGGAGGACATCTTGGGCAGGTCTTCAGTCCAAAACAGGGACACAGAGAATGATAAGACAACCAACCGTCCTTAGTTGCTCATAACTATTTAGAGTTGTCTCTGTGCCTGTTTTTCAGAAGAGGGTCCTCTCTGGGTTTGGGGCGACTTTTGTCTGCAGTTGAGGACTTTAAGGTTCTCTGGGTTTTGTTCACTGTAAGGAAAGACTGGAGCGTTAGAGTAAATGATGGATCGGTGCAGCTCCTGTGCCAGTCTATCATTAAGAGGGAACTGATCTGCAACACAAAGCTATCTGTTTACCGTTTTGTAGAACCACTTTAAGAAAAGGCCTTTAGAGACAGAGGAGTTCAGTTCTCCAGGAGAGACTCAGAGTAGAGCTGCTGCTCCTCCACATCCAGAGGAACCAGCTGAGGTGGTTCATCTGGACGCCTCCCTAGGACAGTGTGCTGGACATGTCAGACTGGAAGGAGACCCCAGTGAAGACCTGTACATGTTGAAGATAGAGTTCTCTGTACTTTCCTGATCAGAGAAATAGACATTCCAGCCTTGTTTTAATCAAAACCAGTCTTTCTCCAAGCTGGATGAGCTCTTTGGAAAGTAAAGTAAAGTAACACAAGAACAAAAATTCTCCAAAGTTAAACAAAAGTACAAACTCTATTACCTCTGGTTTTATTTTGACACATGGCAACTGGTAGGTTCCATGTGTCTCTTTAGTTAAAACAGCATATTTTTTTCACTGAATTGAAGTTTTTTTGTATTTGTTCAGCTGGCATTGTTTGTCATGTGTTTGTTTTCTTCAAATTCTTTCCAAGTATTGCACCTTTTAATCTTATCATTCTTCTTTTAATTTACCTTTTTGGAACGAAATTAACAGAAGCCATAAATGTCTGATGTATTCATGTAAAACCCCTGTTAATACCTATTGATGTTACTGAATATTCTAGCCGTATATTGAATGTTGTTGACTGACTGAAGTCTCTTTTCGGTGCCAATCGTTGTTGCCAGATAAACAACATTTACTGTATTTATACAACAGTTTTAAGGCCAAAACCATATATGATCAACTGCATAAAAAACCCAAATATATGATCATTATGGTATTTCCATGTACCAAATAAAACCTGTCACCATAACAAATTTTACAGAACGTTAAATTGTCTCAGAAATTATTGCGATAAACGATAATATTGTTGGAGACCAGTTTAAACTAATGTAATTATATGGCAACCCCTGTTTACATTACAGTTTACATAATGTAAAAATAAAAAACTGTCTGTAATCTCAAGGCGTTGCCAGCTGTATGAAGGCATCAGAAAACTAAAGATGCTCCTCTGGGTAAAGGCCTGTTCACAGTTAGGAGACCATGAACCTGGCAAATACCTGACGCCAGAGTTCACTCCTCTCTACGCTAAGAAGTAAAAAAGAGGGAGACACGAAAAGCGGGCAAATGAAAATTATTGTCTTCATTTTAATTTATCTTCTTCAATTGAATTTATCATATGATTAATTGATTTATTGTTTATTGTGACAGGCCTACCTTTGACCAGTCAGACCTGCAAAGTGAACATAATCCCACAGATGTTCTGAATGCTAATGAAGCTAAATAAAAATCCCTTTCTTTAGTGTAGATTTCCATTTTCTCTCTGATTTTGAGCAGCATTTACATCCTTTTGTATTTTAAAGCAGCCTGAGAGCAAACTGACTCGTCTTTAGATCTCCAGTATCGGTGCTCCACACTCCTCCCCTCCTCTTCCTCCCTCTTCCCTCTGATGTGAATGAATCAATATTAAGCACTCTTCATCTCGCTCTCCGGATGGATCAACAACACACAGCTCTCTGCAGCAGGGAGGCGGGCTTCAGAGGTTTTTAATTCGGGGTCCAGATTTTAATTGGCTCCGTCTGTGAAAGTTGATTTCCTGTCTTGGTGAGGGATGTTAATGCTTCGCAGCAGCCTTGTTTCAGCCACCTTAGCAACTGGTAATGGCTCTGTGGTTTCTGCTTTCCTCCCTCCATCTTCCTCTTGTTGGCTCCATCTGATTCACAGCTCCTTGCCCTTTCAGGCATTTTTTTTTCTTTTTACAGTCGTTGGGTTTCACCGTATCCGAAATCCATCCTGTGCCTCTGAGTGGCAGCAAACTGAGGTTTTATTTGCACATTACAAACATGAGGTTCAGTTAAAGTTTGCCCACACAGGAGCAGATAGTTTGCATCTACAGTTAGATATCCTGTCACCTCCAATACATCCTTGTTGATTTTCTTGTTTTGTCTTCTTAATTTATTTACAGCTTCCCTTTAAAGCATCTAATTGATGTTTTTGCTCCCTTCTTTAACAACCAAATCACTAATGTGTTTTCTTCATGCCTGTCTCTTATCTCTGAATGTTTTATTTGTTGTTTCTGTCACTATGGATAGACATCAGTACCCTTTATTTTCTGTAAAGATTTCCAAGACGTCAATGTGACAGTTAAGGTTTTTTTCTTAGCTTCGCATATCGGCTCAAGTTGCACAAATAGGAACAGTAATTGACTAGTTCAATACGTTCAAGAAGGGGCGTCCAGTCTCTGTACTCAAGGGCCGCCATCCTACATGTTTTAGTTGCTTCCCTGCTTGCTCTTCAGCAGGACTTGTACCTCTGTAGAAGCCTGAAAATCAAACATTCACTTTATGTTAAAGCAGAGAAACATCTGAAGCATGCAGGAATGATAAAACACCACTGTGTTAATGTGCTGCTTTTTTACTTACTTGATTCATTTTCAGCCCAGATCTGTTTGAAGATGGGACATTTAATGTGTTTGGTTGAACCCTCTAATCCCGACTTTGATCTCTGGAAAAAACACTTTAGCTTGACTTAGTTCCACAAGTGAAACTTGTTTTAACCAGTCGTCACTACAAATAAAACACCACCTCTGTAATTTGGACGTCCTTATTGGATCAGTAAAATCAATCAACTAAGACACCTCAGACGTCAAGTTTGTTTTATTTGACAGAACCTACCTTAGAACTTATTAGAACTTACCTAATTTCCCTCTGGGATAAATAAAGGATTTTTGAATTGAATTGAATTGAATTGAGAAGTTGTGTGAACTATGTGTGCAGGCTGAGATCCGGACCAGTTTCGAGGGGCTTTACCGCTCGATGTCACAGCGGGAGGAGTTTCGCTGGATGATGCTGAGGATCAAACGCATGGCCGAGCCGTGGGTCAGCGCCATCCGCTCACTGGCTGCCAAGCAGAACCTGACCAAGCGGCGGAGGAAGAAGGTGGGCTGTGTTAAATTAAGATTTGCTTTGATCGTAGCAGGTTAATCAAACGGCCCGTGCTGTCGGGTCAGGCTTCACACGCTTCTTCACGCTTGTCCTACTTCTGCCTGAAAAAGAAGCCCAGATAGGAAAGAGCCGACATGGATGTTTCATTGTGTCCCGAGCTAGTGGCTGCCCCCAGCTCTGAATTATGTACTCCACTTCTTCCAGTGGCCTGGTGAAAGCTTCACATCATAAATCAATGATACAAACTGTTCTCTTTATACAAAGAACAAACCTCAAATGTTCCTGCATATTCTGTCCTCTTTTTAGTTTCCTATTTATGGTTTCTAACTTTTGCTAGTTTTTTTTTTGGTGTTTAATGAAACAAAGGTTTTATTTCTCCTGTTCCTTATTTAATGCGAGCTCTTTCTTTGAGCTGCTAATCTCTCCTGGATATTAATCCGCATATATTAATCCTTGATGAGTAAGCTCTGGCGCAGAGCCTGGCTCTCAACCATGAAAACAAACACTGGTCGCTTCAAACATTTCGCACAAAGCTGGGTTTTACTTCCTGCTCGGGCAGCACCCCTTACCTCGATGTGTTGTGTTTTTTACACTGTGTGAACAGTTTACCTGAACCTATATAGGAAAAACTGACTAAACCTGCTTTTTTTAAATGTAGAAAACCTCTTTTCTTCTCTGGATTGTACATAATCATGAAAAAAGAGAAAGTTTAGATTAAACCCAGATTTGTTTTAGTATTACTCGTTGTTGTAATTGAGGTTGACTGAAAAGTGATTTCAGTAAACAATTTTGTTGTTAAAAAACCTTTGAACTTAACAGCCAGTTTATAAAGCCAATTTTTGATTGAAATTGTCCCATAAATATTCATAGACATTACAATCTACTAGATTTTGGGACAAAAAGCAGCAATATCCTGTAGTTTAATAATTTATTGATGGATATCGGTACCTATTCTTACTTGTGCTACCACTTATTGAAAGCTCACTATAGATACTGTTTAAAGCATGAAGTTCTAAAAAGTTACATTTTATGTATATTTAGTTGAATAGGTGAGCTCTGAAAGTAGGCAGTTTTATAAAATTAACTTTTTAAACTGGTAGCATAATAATTTGGCAAACTTCCCTTCAGTTGGTTGGTGTTGTGCTGAAATAAGTACCAGGGTCATTACATGGACAACAATTGCAGGAAGAGCTTTAAGTAACAACAGAGTTACCTGCTTTTTATTGTGTTTAGTTTGCTCTAGTCTCTTTAATATTATAAAACAAAAAGTGGCCTAATTATTTAGCATATGTTGCATATGTTAGTTTATTCAGGCTTGATCAATGGTGCACAGGAAAAGTTGGTAAACCGAATATGCTAACCAATAAATGTCTACCTCTAATTATAATTAACATTCAATTTTAATTCTTGATGCCAGTCTGTTGGGTGGAAATCTTTTTGTGTCCACAATTTGATTCAGTTATGAATAAAAGTACTGCGATTCGAGTTAAAAACATTAAAAAACCCTGAATACTTATGTTTTATGATAATCTTGAAAGTTAATGGCTTATTGTACACAAATAAATTTTAAATTATAATTTCCCATACCGAATACATGACGGAGTGTTAGGACCACATAACAACTTTATTTTTGGATTGAGATTAAAGTTATAATATTACAACTTTTAATCTCATAATTTTAAAAAACTAAATCTTGTAGTGTGGCCCTAATACTCCATCATATGAGTAAATATTTCACAATGTTAAAAAAGGCCTATTAATCACAGACTGTGGACCAACATTAAAGCATTGATGCTAACTTAATGTTAAACGACTTGGTAAAGCTAACACGATTAGCATGGATGCTAACTGAATGTTAAAAGCAACATAGCTAAGCTAAAATAATTAGCTTGCGTTTTAACTTTATGTTGAATGTGTTCCATCAGATCCTGGTCCACTTGGGTCTTCTCACCAAGGAGTCGGGCTTTAAGATCGCAGAGAACGCCTTCAGTGGCGGCCCGTTGGGGGAGTTGGTCCAGTGGAGCGACCTCATCACCACCCTGTACCTTCTGGGCCACGACGTTCGCATCTCTGCTTCGCTCGCTGAGCTCAAAGAGTTGGTTTAGTTTCTACATCTCGTAGAGCTGGCTGATCTTTTTTTATAAATTTGGAAGTTAATGTTTACCTCCAATCCCTCACTCCACAGGATCATGCGCAAGGTGATGGGGAACAAATCCAGCTGCCCCACTCAGGGCGATAAGATTGTGGAGCTCATCTACATTGACATCGTGGGCCTCACCCAGTTTAAGAAGACTCTGGGGCCTTCCTGGGTCCACTACCAGTAAGTTGGTTTGTTGAATTTGCACCAAACAGTCGATTCAGTTATTTGTTCTGTTAAATGATGTGATCTGTCCTGTCAGCTTCGGTTTAGCAGCTTCTCTTACATGAGCGCATGCCGTTGGGATGACGTTTGTCTGGCACCCGTTAGAACAAAGACTCCATTTTCTGTTCATATAAAACTCAACATCCCGTGGATTGTCTACTGTTCGCGGCGTTGGCGTCACTGTCCGGTTCTGTTCTCACTCTGAACGCTCCGTCAGGGCTTGACCATTAGTCCGTCTGGGTTTTAAAAATAAAAAACCTCCCCTCAGCTCATCCTGACAGGAAAAGAGGTGGAACAAGAAGTCTGCAGCCATTAATGGCTTGTTTCCTGCAGCTTGTCACCAGCTTTTGTTTGTCTGAGATAAAAACACCTTAAACTGCATCTGCCAGCTCTGTGCCCCGAGGAAATAAGTTTCTCCTCAGACGTGATATAAGGTCCATTTGTTTGGTGGAATATTTTTTTCCTGCTGTTACACATTCATGTCACTGTACATTTAACTGAAGGGACCTGTTGTCTTTCACCTGTGGGAATTATATGTATGCCTTTGTGGCCTCAAAATCCCATAATCCCTTTGCCTTTAGCTAAACAAAACAAGCTACTTCTGCATATTTAGGCTCTTAGGAATCAAACGTCTCAGTTGTTATTGCTGCTTTTTCTCAGTTTTTTTGTTTTGTTTTAGGAAAATGCGTTATAGTAATTTAAAAAAATAAAGAATTATTTAGCCTTGAAGATAGAGCCCCACAGAAATTAATATTAATGTAGCTCACATATCCTGAAGTAAATTTTTTTTTTATTTTTTTTTTCATTTATAAAAATAAAATTTTAAACAAACTGAAATTTGAAATGAATGATTCAATGCAGCAAAATAAACAAATTTAAAAGGTATAAGAGAATAATACCTACCTACTGTATCAGGTGATTATATGCAGAATGTTGGTCTCAGAAAGTCCTACAGTGGTTTGTACAGATAAGTAATTAAATATTATCAGGTTCTTAATACTATTTCAATTCAGGAGTGGGCATGAAAGAAAATATTTGAGAATCACTGCTTTATGCTAATTTAATTAAGCTTAAAGATGTAATAAGGAATGAATGAGTGAATATCTTCGGTTTAATAGTACAACAGTACATGCTGAACAGAAATCCAAACAAAATGGGTGAAAATCAGAATGGGCCTGACACAAAAAGGGCAGTGATCTGTGCATCTCTAATAGAGCTGCTACGATTAGTCGATTAATCGATGACTAATCGATTATTAAAATAATCGACGACTAATTTAATAAGCGATTAATTGTTTTTTTGTTTTTTTTTTTACTTTGTTTTTCTCTCCAAACTGCTTTGACACCTTTCACTGCCACATCTGCCTTTCTGTCTTTGACACACATGCACAGTAGTGGTAACAGGGGCAGGCTGTGGACGTCACAAGACATTATACAGACAGACTCTGTATCATGGCTACCTGACAACAGACTAAATTAATACAGGAATTTCAATTAGAAAAGATTTTGATATTTATTTTTCATAATTTAGTCTTTAAAGTAATCGACCAGCAAAAACTAATCGTTAGTGAATCAATAAAATTAGTCATTAGACTAATCAAATAATCATAAAAATAATGGTTAGATTAATCGAGAGAAAAATAATTGTTTAGGACAGCACTAATCTCTAATAAACACACTCAAATGTTTTTCACACAGGTGTATGCTGCGGGTGCTGGACTCCTTTGGAACGGAACCAGAGTTCAACCACGCCCACTACGCCCAGTCCAAGGGCCACAAGACGCCGTGGGGGAAGTGGAACCTCAACCCGCAGCAGTTCAACACCATGTTCCGTAAGTCATGTCATCAGAACCGTGAACGAGCAGAAGCACTGATGAGATGAAGTGTTTCAGCTTCTTTTTCTGGCTTGTAAACATGAAGTTTTTGTTCTACTAAACAAGCAGCTCTAATGGGACGTCATCAGGCAGATTAGTGAGAGGTGGAACGTTCGGCGCTCCTCTCTGCGGTGATCATGGCTGAAATGAGCCACATTTCCTGAGGCAGATGAGTAAGGGAGCAGTAAGTGAGGAGTAAAGGAAGCGAGCCCCCCTGGGATTTATGACCTTTTCCCCGCAGCTAAGAGAAAGTGAAATGTTACCTCCGCGCCTGCTGTTTTCGAGGTGAGGCTCGGAGCCGTGCAGAATACCACAGCGCCTGAATGAGCCCTTTGTCGGCTGAATAGGGTACGTCTTTCTCATAAAACACTGGGGCTTTTGCTCAAAATCTATCCGGGAGTCATCGGGTTAGATGATATCGCGGGTGGAACAAGTGTGTGGCGATTTGGCTGAGTGTTAAAACCACAGAGTGACATCAATCTCAGGCATAAAATAAGAAGTGTTTTTCACCCCCCCCCCCCCCCCCCCTTCTGCTTTACGCAGCACAGGATCTCACTGTAAAGCTAAAAATGAGCATGTGACCTAATCATCACTGCTTCAGCTCAAAAGATATGAGAACTGAGGTAATGTTGCTTTTGAATGATCAGGTTTTTGTTTTTACTAACTTTAAATGTTCTAATGACGTTATCAAGATCTGCAGCCAGAGTTTAAGATGAAGTAATGAACAAATCAGGTGTCAGTAAAAATGATTTATTCCTGATTTGGATTGGTCCATTTGTTTCCATTAGATGTTGCTCCATAAATGATTGGTGGAGGGATCAGGGTCAATGTTCAGTAAGACGAGACGGAGCTAAACTGACCTCATGAATCAATGCCAGGGTTTGGATTGAGACGTATGGTTTCTTTTCACCGGTCAGTTTTGGTTTCTGTGCCCATTAATGTTCATTTCTGCAAGTTTGAGCTCAATAGAAAAGTTGTTTGGGATTCAAGTCCTGTCCAGGCTGGTTCCTACAACTCTTCATCAGCCTTGAAACAATTTTTGTCACAAAGGTGTTTTTAGATCGGTCTGCTTTATTTCCCAGAGCAGACCTAAGCAGACCGATAATATACTCCATTATAATATATTTCTGTTGCTGATTCTTGTGTAGATTTTAAACCTGTAATAATTATAGAAAATATCAGTAACTGCTTCTAAATGTCAAATCTTTGTAGAGACGAAGAATAAAACTCCTCAGAGGAAGAACTCTGCAGCAGAATATTGACAGCTGTTACTGATTGTCAGATTAATGATGACATCAGCACACCTTGTGTTTTTTTGTTTTCTTCTCTGGGTGGTCAAAAGACACATTTTAATTTAGTAACTTTTTTTAATACATCTGCTCTATGAATTGAATCTATATGTGCTCTATGTGCTATATATGAATCAAAATATGCTCATGTTGTTAAGAGGTCGAGTTCTTATTTGTTGAAACGTTTTGCCTTTTTATCCAAGAGACTGCTTCAGTCTGAGGAGATGCAGGTCTTATAAACAGTAGAGGATTAACCTGTTTGCTGGAGATAACCACAGCCACATGCAACAGGAGGACCATCAGATTAACGACCGGCCGTTAGTGCCCTGATGGCCTCTTGTTGTTCACATGGGGACACTTGGACACAGAGGCTTTTGCCCCTGTTTAACTACAGCCATAAAACAGACAGAGGCATGTCAACATCTAGTTCTGCATGTCACTAGCAAACAGGTTGGTCCACTGTGGAAAAGTGCTGCTTAGGACTGAAGGCCTCTGCAAAACCCACTTGCATTGTCGCAGTTGGGTGAGAAAATTTGAAGTAATTTTGATCTCAGCCTCATGTGTCACGATCATTGTGCATGACAGATCATCAGCAGTAGGTAAGGTGGGGGGAGTGTCTTGCCCAAAGGCAGCTGATTGAACCGGCAACCCATCAGTTACCACTCCACCACAGCCTTTTAGGCCTAAAATGACCACAGAGGCATAATCTGACTTGAAGAGTAAAAAAACCATGCCTCTGCTCAGCTGAAACTCCCAGATTAACAGAGTTCAGGCTTTATCACCAGGCAAATTTGTCCCCCGACTCAGAAGTTCATCAAGAGCAACAAAGCAGCTGGTTTTCCTGTGGCGCCGTCCTCCCAGGCTGTTAGCTAATAGAGATTGAAGCTGTGGCGAGCCGGCTGACACTTTGAGTGGCGGCTCTAGTGGGAGAAGAGGCATCTGTTGCCAAATGCATCAAGAGGGTTGAGCACTAATTACCAGCCTGTCCTGTTTACACAGTCACTTTGCTGCACGAGTGTTAGTGCAGCTTCTTTTTTCTTGTTGCTGTTCTACTCAAAACCACATCTGTGTCTCGTAGTTCAGTCTGAGCCAAAGTCTATGTTGAAATAAAGCAGAAATATGAGCAAAAACAGATGGAAAATGATGTAAATATAAAAGAAAAATATTGCTTTTTGGCATAATTCAATGGCAACATTTTTGTGTTTTATTGTTTGGTGCTTTTAAATATAGAAACAAATATATGTTGTTTAATAGTTTGTCCCCTCTCCTACTTATGTTTTATAATATAATCCACTCATTTTCTGCTTCTGTTCCAGGAGGACATGATTGGTTACTTTAGAAATATTTAAGTTTATCTTGTTAGAGGGGCATAAAACTACCAGAAGAAAAGCTTCAGAAACTGAGATGGTGACTTTTCTTCCTGTTTTGTGTTGTTGTTCTGTCAGTTAATAACTCTGTCTGTAACAGAGTTATTAACAGGTGACTGGAATCTGACTTTTTTTTTTAAACCAATGACATTGGTCCAGGTAGGAACTAAAAACAAGAAACTAAATGTTTTCTGTTGTTCATTTTAATGCCAATCTAAACCAGTGGCTTTAAAACTTTTTAGCTTCCAACCAACAAAATAACAGGTGCAGAAACTTATGCAAACTTTGCTAATAACTCTGTTAAACATGGGCGTAACAACAATATAAACAAACCTAGTAATTATAACACTACTTTAATTCTTTTATTATTGGATATTTTTGCTTGTTTTATTTAAATAATTATGTTAAAAAAATATTCTGTTAAGAATTTATTTTCATTTCAATTGATGATCTGAGTACTTGATGTTTCATGATCCACAGAGGATTCCTGACTCTAACTTTGATTTAAAGTTTATTTGTGTACAATAATTTATAAACTGATAAAACATTCAATTCATAACACTTTGTCTTTTGTAGCATGGAAATAAAGACTGCTAAAGAGATTTATACATACTTTCACAGACACATGTACATAGTACACATGTATTATGAGACACATAGTACACTTCTCATTCAACTGCTCGGGAAGCTGGTTAGAAAATACAGTTAGGTTCATATCTGTTTGGACACTGACATGAAGTTTGTTTACTGAAACATAATGAAGTTATAGTTCTACAATGGACCTGGATATAAAGTCCAGACTTTCAGCTTTCTTGTGAGGGTTTCCACATTGAAATTGGGTTTTGTGTGCAGGAGTTCAGCTCCTTTACATATTCTCACCCTGCTTCTAAAAGTAATTAGATAACTGACTCAGACTATTTCATGAGCAGGTGTGGGCAGTTCCTCCTTTGTTATTCTCAATTAACCAAATAAAATGCCTGGAGTTGATTTGAGGTGTGGTGCTTGCATTTTGAAGATTTTGCTTTGAAAAAGCAGTTTCAAAACGGTTGACTTCTGTCCACAATTTGTTCTTTTGGTCTATTAGAGATTGTAATGTTTCATGCTGGAGCTACAACCTTACAGCTCTGTATCAGTTTCACTCGCTGCGTTTTCTCAAGTCGTTCTTATAGTTAGTTTGTTCTTTAAAGCCAGCGGGTGTTTTATCTGACACCTCACACAGATCTGATCTTTACAGCTACTCTTTTTCATTTCCGTTTGCACACACCATGCAAACCAACTGTACTCAGCTGGTAAGAAGTTCTGATGTTAAAATACAAGATTTGAATACACTGGATTATACTTGCAAACTCGATTTGTAATCAGACTTTGTGAAGCTGAAGTTTTGCAGTAATTTGCCTGCAGTGTGTGTATAAAAGTATAAGTTTCTTACTGATAGAAGCTTATTTTTAATGGGTTTTCTATGATAGGGATCAGGTTAATTCAGCATGTTGTAAAAAGCCTTGTGTTACAGTGCATGAGTCAGCACATTTCTGACATGACTGAGTAATGACTCGGCTGTGAACTGGGATTATTTTGCTCCATGTCCCTTTTAAGTGTTTGCCAAAAGGTATTAAACTGGAGCCAATGTGTGAACTGCTTTAAAAAAAAACAATGCTTCCTGTTATTTTTTTATTGGTTTGCAAAAAATCTCATCAACTTTATTTGATGAATTATAGGAGCAGCCAAGTTGGGATTGTTTATTGTTTTAGTCAAGAATCTGAAAGTTTTTAGTTGTTCGAAGTTATGAGTTCTGTAGCTTCACCAGTTTAAGTAGCTGAATTTGTGACCCATTTTGGTAAAATGAGTCATAATGAGGATTGCTAAAAAAAATTTCATTATTTTCACTTTTTCTTACAAATTGAACATTTTAAGTTGTGGGAATTTGTTTTACCAAAGAGATGTAAGCTCGATTTATATTTGTCTGTAGTGATGTCACTGGGAATTCCAGCGCAATATTTCAAAAAGAGCTTCACAATGACACCAAACATTATACATTCAAGAAAAAAAAGGTCAGTTTCAAAAAAATTTTTTTTTCAACATTGGTCTAAAACAGGGGCATCGACAAACATAAAATATTTATCATTAGTTTTCAAGAAAATTAATAGACGATTTTTGGCAAAACGGACTCTTTGGGATTTCAGTTAAGTTTATGTTGTTTTTTTGTGATTGAGCAAAAAAGGTCCATGAAAAGCAGAAACAGAACAAGAAAACACAAATTCCAGCTGAAGCAGCTGAAGGATGAGGACTTTAGGCCCGTCCATCATGCTGGACAAGGTTTTTTGGTTTGGGCTGAATGAGCCGAGGCAGCAAGAGAAGCTGAAGCTCCTTTGTGCCTCACAGTGAAGTAGTAGATCTGGGCATTTCTACTGGTATTTGACAGTTGTTTTGTTTTTGTTTGTTTTTGTTTTCTGTGTGTGTGTGTGTGTGTGTGTGTGTGTGTGTGTGTGTGTGTGTGTGTGTGTGTGTTTTAACATTTCCTATTGATTGAGAGGGAAATTACTACAGTAAAAGTGGCTAGGGATATTACACTGTCATGTCTACACATGTATTATTACAGACTTTCTAGACATGAAGGAAACATTAGTAAACCACAGAGAATCACTGAAGTCGTTTTGAAATCAATTTGATCATCACCAGTTTAATTTAATTAGTTGCTCTCCACATCAGCCGAGTTCTGCTCCATGCCTCTTAAAGTGCCTGTGACATCAAATTTTTGTAATAAACATAAATGCATTTTTGGAAAGGTAACATTGGCAACATATTGCAAAACAA
>JAUBOC010000097.1:348471-363059 GCA_032275365.1 Anablepsoides cearensis | reverse complement strand
ATATATATATAGAGAGAGAGAGAGAGAGAGAGAGAGAGAGAGAGAGAGAGAGATGGTTACAAACTGCCAGTGAACCAACATATAAGCTGTAGGCTGCCTTCATCATGAGGTCAGCGCATGGTCAGTCCTGGTTTTAATGTACGCAAGTTCAAATCATGAATAGGCTGCCACCATGCCTCACCCAATGATGTCACGCTGCTCTCACAATAAACAGCCATGGCTACAACTCAGACGTTTTATGCACGCTCAAACCAATTTTATCTCTCTCTCCCTTCTTTTTTTCAGACGTTTGACAATTTTGTTTTGAAAGTATCAACCGGAAATAGTATTTGTCCAAGTTGTCGAACCTGACAGGAGATGTTGCGCTCAGTCTGGATGAGAAAAAGAAAAGAAATAATAAAGTAGCTACAGATTCACAGTGTGGTGAAACAGCCGCACCTGCTCTCTAATTACTGATCCCGGTGGAGCGAATGAGACCTCCTGCGCATGCGCACAGGCCAGCCGTCAGCTTTATTTTATTTTATTTTCTCCTGTCAGTCACAGAGAAACACCCAAAGATGTGACACAAGCATTTGATTTCTCAAACAATCTGAGGCCCAAGCTGTGTTTTTATTATAACAAGTCTAAGCCTTGTGCATGTAGGATACAGACTCACCTTGACTACTTGTCTTGAAACATCTCGTTTTTTCTTTCTTTCTTATATGTTTTTTAAAGCTATGACTTTGAAGAACAAGTCTGTGGAACACAAAGTGCATTGTCTGAGAGGGAGAAAAAATGTTTAGTTTCAGCAACATTAAACCTTAGCAGCAGATCAGAGCTGGATGGATAAAGATCCGAATCTTTGGACTGAATCAGAACTTACATTCTGACTATGTATTCTACATGCTGTCATTCCTACGCATCACTGACTCACTGGAAAAACATCTGAATTTGAAGAACTTTGCAAACTCAAGTCGGGTCACTGCTTGGGCTGAAAAACTCCCAGGAAACACTACGTACTCAAATGAGTTGTTTACATAAGTTTATTAAAAAAATCCATTTAACACTAATTGATCATTAAGGGTAACTCAACTTTCTATCTGATTTGCACATTTTACACTTGTGTTCCATCATTTTTAAAGCGTTTGCTGTTTTTTTAGTGTGTTGATATGTACAATGTGTTTCCTTTTTGAACAGTAAACGATTCAAGTGACCGAAGTGATTCAAATCCCTTCGCAGTGACTCAGATAACAGACTGAGGCAGAGTGACAGACTGATGATCAGTTTGAGTTTGTTTGTTGGTATTTGTCGCCCTCTAGAGGCAGGTTTAAGTAGTACACGTGTTGATCGGGCACCATTGTATTTTAGTCTAAAAATTTGTCCAATAATATTCTCCATAAGTCAGACCAATGATCAGTTCAAGTTCAGGACAGTTTACATTGTGTTATAATAACGCAGCACACACATCCATCCATTTCCTTGTTTTTCCTGTCCAGGTCATGAGGAGCTGCTGCTGTCTCCAGCGGTCACTGAACAGGAGACGATGGACACCCTGGACATGTCTCCAGTCCATCACTGGGACACAAAGAGACAAACAACCATACACACACTCAGAGGCAATTTAGAATTAATAATGAACCTAATATGGATGTTTTTGGTTTGTGGAAGAAACTCAGAGGGAGAACATATAAACAGATAGAAATAGCCTTTATTGTCCAGCCGAGGGGAAATTCATTTACATCTTGGATTAATCGAATATATTTTTATTGCTATAAAAATCTGGTGGGAAACATGAGCATCACACCACCGAATTATCTGGCTCTTCTGTCAAACATTTAAAATCAAATGACCAGTAAATATAGCTACTTAGTTACTATACACTAGTAACTAAGTAGCTACATTTATTTTGTTACAGTATTAAGTTTTTCATTTTTTAGGATTTAATGAATTAATTAATCGTATATTTTACTTTTATTTATTTACATTTGTAAATAAAACATAAAATATATACTTTTACTTCTTTACTTTCAAATTTAACATTTAATTACACATCAAAAATTTAAATATGACCAAACTCATCATGAAAAGTTGATTATAAACTCTAAAAAATGAAGTGTTGAATTTACTGAACCAAGTTATGTCATCTGTTTCCACTAAACTGAGTAAATAACATCTTCTTTATGTGTAAATTGCTCAATTTAGTCAACTCAGTTTAGTGTAACCAGTGTGGTTAAGTAAATCAAACACTTTATTTCTTATTGTGAGCAGTTTTCTAACTTTTACTTCAGTATATTTCTGCTCAGTAAAGTTATTTTCTTTTAAGATATATATACTTAGTTATTTATTTTAAGTATTTTTTATACTTCTGGAAATTACAGGGTTTGTTTTAAAAATATTTATTTTAAATTATGTCTAAAATCTTTTGTTCACTTTACAAAAATTGAAAATTAAAAGCATAGGTTGCAACAATGCAAAATAGCAAATTTTCATGTTGAGCATCCAATTAGGAGTAGGCTATTGAAAAAATAAAGAGACTAACTTTTATCATATTGTGTCTGACTCCCAGCCTGAAGTGCTCCAAATTAATTCCAGTAATACAAACCAAATTCTGGCACAGTTTCTAAGTACAGAATGGATCATATGACATGTCTTATTTGATTAATCCAAAAAGACCCATGCAACCTATGCCTAATTTTGAACAGCATAATGGCTGACATAAGAAATCAGTTGGTTTAAAAACAATAAAAAGAACAACTAAACATTTTCATATGAACCTCAAAGTAGTCACATTTGTTAATGGTTGAATAAATTACTATTGTAAATATTAATAAACTTCATAAAGTTGAATATCTTTTGTTGTAGGCTCAAATATTTGCCTTCATGGTATAAAATAATTTTGTTTGATACTAAAATAATAATTTTTTAGTAGGGTTTATTTAAAAATAATAATAATGATGATGTAGGTCTCTCCTCCGGCCGCTGGGGGCGCTCCTCATCAGACCTGACAACCGGTGTCAACCAGGCTTCTCGTAGTTCCGGTGCCGCTGTCGGCTTCCATCGGCTCTGCTGCTCCCTCCCCGGCCGGTGCTAACCCTAACACCGTCGGGGGCTCGGCTGCGGAAGCGTAATGGCGGTGCACCGGGGACCCTCCACGAAATGGCTTTTTACCCGGGAGCAGCTGGACAACACGCCGTCCCGACGTTGCGGGATAGAGGCCGACAGGGAGCTCTCCTACCGACAGCAGGCCGCCAACCTGATCCAGGACATCGGCCAGCGACTCAACGTGTATCCTCTTTGTGAAACAGCTAACCGGTTAGCTGCGGTTTAGCTCACACCGGGCTGACAACGCGGGGCTTATCTTAAATCAAACACCATATTAAATCGGTAAAATGTACACGTTTTAAATAATAGTAAGATCACAAAGATCTGAATTACGTTCATGTTTATTAGCTTAGCCTCGCATGCTAACTTAGCTATTGTTTGGTTTCCAGCTAATTGTTAGCTTTCTGTCCAGATAAAAGATCTCAATCAGCATTCAAATATTTATTTGTCTCCCCTAAAACACTAAAATAGTCAAACTTGTAAGTGATTTAAAGGTACATGGTTGATAATTAGGGTTTTACCCACATGATGATGCTAGCTGTTCACCCGAAATTATCGAAAGCTTTCCGGTTTTTGTCCTTAACTCTTCCTCCAGGTCTCAACTCATCATCAACACCGCTATAGTTTACATGCATAGGTTTTATATGATCCACTCTTTCACCAAATTCCACAGAAATGTGAGTATGCTTGTGAGATCCTCGTGTGACACGACTTGTGTGGGTTTTAAAACGAGTTAACCCTCCTCTTCCTCTCTGCCCTGGAACAGATCATTTCCCAGACCACGTTATTCCTGGCAGCCAAAGTCGAGGAGCAGCCCAGGAAGCTGGAACACGTCATTAAAATAGCTCATGCCTTCATTAACCCCCAGGAGCCGGTCCTGGACACTAAAAGCAGCGTGAGTAAACCCATTGATTTTCACCGGGGCTCTGATTTCATCCCATTCCTACGACCTGATCAGCTCCATTCTAACTTAGATGCGACTTTGAGGCTCGTCCTCTCCCCTCCTCCTCCTCCTGTTACATAATGTTCACACAGAAAGATTTACAATAAACAGGCTAAATAGAAACACAAGCAGAACAGGTTGTGCAACGACAGCTGACGGAGTCATTTAAGTCCTGACGACTTGTCTGACTTATCATGTATTTATGTGCCGACATGAAGTCCTGTAAACAAGGTCAACACTGGCCTTAATGCTCACATGTTTTTGGTTGACATGTTAACAAGAGGTCTTAGGCTACGTTCACACTGCAGGCGGAAGCAACAAAAATCTGATTTATTTATTTATATTTGTAATCTGACCCGGGTCTTTTCCACCTGTGGTCATAAAGCGACGTCAGTCTGAACGGTCGTGTGTCGTTTCAGCTCACTCTGACGTGGATATGGATCGATCCAGATATCCATATTATCAAAAATGTGGTGTAGCCTACAACACTGCGTATTAGGTTGTTACATAATGTTTTTTAATGATAGTCATTTTGAACACGCTATTCCTGACTGTTGTGTCAAATTGTTTCCATCAGTAAAGCACATATTTTGGCTGATTTTAAGGGCTTGACGTCACCTCCTTGTGTTCAGTGGTTTATAGGAGGACTGAGGTGTTGTAGAGGGTTGTAGTTAACTCCACTGTTAGACCTCTGCGCTGCGGGGTAGTCACATAACTGAAACACGGCAGGCTAAACTGTCATTGTGATGTAGTTGAATCAGACAATTGCAGGATTTAGAAAGAGAGGGGTTAAAACGATCAGAATATCCACAAGTTTTGTCCCAAAACTGTTTTTGTGAAACAGTCAAACGAGAAAAACGTGGTTTTAGTTTCTGCCTCTTTAGTGCTAGAGTTTCATCCTCGAGTTTCACATCAGTTCACACCTTTTAAGCATGTGACCAGAACATCTCACATCCTGCCCTGGTTAACAGCTGATTTACATTTTGATTCAACAGCTCCCACAGTGAGCGCTACCTTTGATTCAACTTGATTAGATTATCAAGTCCTGGCTGATGATCCAATCAGAACCAACGCTGGATGGTCTCTTTAAATACCAGATTTTAAAGCAGCTTCCATGACTCACTTGATTTAGTTCTGCAGGAAAAAACTGTAGTAAATTATTTCATTTGCTTGTCTTTTATCCTTTTTTGGTAAATACAAAATGGTTACAACTAAGGTTGGGCAATATTCACAAAAAAATAATTATGATTAATGTAACGGTTATTTAACGATTATTTGACGATTAATCCCCTGGAGTCCCTGGACACATGACCAATTTAGTAGGAAAGATTTTCTCTTCATAAAAATCTGTTCCAAATTGTGTCAAAATTACAGACTTCAGGCTATACATCAAATTTTAAATTGTGTTGATAGATAAATAAATTACTGATTTTTTTTCTTTTTTAATGTTTGTCATATTTGAAGCAGAAAGCAGCACCGAGCGAAATCTGCCTGGTGGCATTAATCATATTAATCGTCAAGTGCCAAAAAATATTTGATTAATCTTTTCTGACGATTATTTGCACATGATACGTTTACGCCCAACCCTAGCTACAACTTGTTGTTGTATTTATTTTTGTTGTATATATAATGGGGCCAAAGTTAGCAAATAAAATAAAATTTACACCCGTTAAATAGCACAAACAGAAGTTTTTCTACCTTTTTAAATTATATTTTATCTTCTACATTATTGATTTAGCACGTATTGTTGGTGCAATAGTAGTTATTAGGGGTGGGAATCTTTTACTATCTCACGATTCGATTCAGATTTTTGGGGTCACGATTCGATTCAAAATCGATTTTTCATTCAAAACTCAATGTAAGCCCATTTGTCGTGTTCCTAAAGTTTTGCACACAGTGAAGCTCTTGTCAAACATATGTCAAAAAACAAAAAGAGCCCAAATCTTTGCCATCGTCAAAGGACAGTTAAATCTCTCTTTCCTCCAGTTATGTAGTTTCCTCTTTGTTTTGGTGCTTTCTGCGCATGCATACATTCAGAACCGGCTCCATGTGACGTCAGGACGTCCCAAGTGGTTACAAATCGATTCTGATGTACAACGATTTTTTGGTGCAACCCTACTTTTATATTTTCATTTTCTAGAAATGTAGACATGAGGTTTTTGTGTCTGTCGTTGCTCAGAAGCCCCATTTTTTTCTGCCTTTGTCCATCTTTTTTCAGGCGTTCCAGCTGCTGGCACAAGAGCTTGTAACCCTGGAAACAATAGTGCTGCAAACGCTGGGTGAGCACTCTTACAGCCAACGTGCTGCAGATCCCCAATTGTTTTTACGAGTGGAATTATTTCTTCCACAGTCACTGCACGATTGCCACAAAGAGACATTTGTGCAAACAAAACAAATCCCCACGTGGCCGTGTTGGTTTGCATGTTCAGATATTTCACAGAAGTTTGTGTTTTTACTGATGTTCTGTTTGTGCTGCAGGTTTTGAAATAACAATTGATCATCCTCACACAGATGTTGTGAAATGTTCCCAGCTAGTGCGAGGTAACATCTTTTTTTTTTCTTCAACTTTGACTTGATATTGTCTTTGCACATTTAAAATGTGTGACCCTGTGCTGCAAAATGAGTCAGAATGAGCTCAGGCTGAGGTGAAAATATAGTTTGTGTCATAACTGAGATTTGTGTAAAAATAGGTCCATGAAGACACCATCTATAGCAAATAATCTTCATAATCTACCTTTGAATCAAAGTTTTCTAACAGGATTGTCTTCAAAAATAATCCTTTGATCCATTTCGTCTGAAATTGACCATTTTTTTTGATTGAGAAATCCCTTCACATAATGTTTGGCATCATTGAGAAGCTTTTTAAATGTAAGTGCTTCAGTTTCCACAGACATCACTCCAGACCAATAAGAATTGAGTTTTCAAACCATCACTACTGTAAACAAAACTAGCTTGTTGCCAGGATGCAAGTCACCAAATTTTAACAAACTGAGGTTAATTTTGAAGGTTTAAAGATAAATAATTTTGCCAGCACAGGACACGCATATAAAATCTTATTTATGCTCAATGAGAACCCTTTTTCTCACTGACGTGATTTCTTGACAAAAGTTGCATAGTTTTTTAGTCATACGACCCGCTGAGACCCGTCTTTGCTTATTTCTCACTGGAGTATGCGCCGGTCATTGTGTGATTGGCAGTGGTGGGCACAACCAACCAAAAAGTTAAGTTTACTACAAGAATCTTAACCCAGTTGATGCTAAACAGATACAAAGAAATTGGCAGACGCTAATGCTAACCGCTAAAACGTTTGCGTCGCACATCCGTTTCCTTCCAGCTCAAGTTTTCTCTTGATTTCATTTGAAAATAGTTGGGTACATTCTCTACCATATTTAATGCATATTTGTTATTTAAATATTAATAAACATTCTTTTATTTCTTTTTGAAGCTCTTAATTTGAAGTTTAGCTGCTAAAGATGCTACATGCTACACACGGTGCCTGACATGACCAGCACTGCTTGTAAGAGGGGATCGTTTTTATTTAATTTGGGATTAATGGCATAAAATAAAAATTTTACACTTGTGAATTTTCTGGTGGACTTAAAACTAGCAGAAACAAATTAGTCCAGGGACGGTTTCCCAAGTTAGCAAAAAAAAAAATGCTAATCCACTAAATGGGAGGCTAGTTTCACTATTAGTGGATTAGCAGATTGGAGGAACTGTGCCCGCCATTGGTGATTGGTCAGAACTTTGTGGGTTTGTTTATGTTAAGTAGCTGCTGTGAGGCTGTAAGAATACAGGCAACCTTCCAACTGTTGCAGCAAATATGAGTAAAAGAACTGCTGGAAGGAGATTGGACTGTTCAGTCCACAGAGAAGTGGGGGTGTTGACCATGAACCACACCTTCCCAAAATGTTTGTCGTAAACAAACATGTCATAAACAGTTGTGGTCTCTTTTGTGACAACTTTACAAAATAACACTTCTATGTAAACAACATGAGTACTAGATCTTTCTGCGTCGTCAACTAAAAATAGACATCGACTTAGACAACCCAGATGTCTGTTATGATTCTGATTACGCGTGACGTCTGCTGCAGTGGGAGGGGCTTAGGAAGACTTCAGTTCGTCGTCAGATGGTCTCAAATCATGTCAGTGAGGATCAAAGGCTCACATGTTGAAATAAATACATCATCTGTTTGTCCATTTGTAGAGAGGCAGAAATGTTGTTTACTTCTGTCATTTGAAAAATATTTTCTGCTCATTTCTAAATGAACTTTTTTTTTTTTTTTTTTACAGCAAGCAAGGATTTGGCTCAGACTTCCTATTTCATGGCTACCAACAGGTTAATATCCTGTTCCCATTCTTGCACTGTAATGGCACACTATGGCTTCCTGTCCTGCAGGGTCCCCCATCCCGTGTCCAACGCCCTGTCTGCACCCGGACTTTGGGAACCCCCCTCTGGTCTGGTCCAGTCCAGTCCGGTGTGGGGGAAGTACGGGCCGGGCTGCAGTGTGCGGTGTATTGTACAGAGGGCTCAGTGTTGGCACGGAGGGGTTGAATGCACACGATGGAGTGTAGTGGTGCTGTTTACCTCGGGTTGTTTGGTACAAAGTGCACATGTTTTAAAAAAGAGAAAAGAAACAAAAAAACACGAAACAAACGGTAGCCTGAATATAGATTGCCACTAAAGAGTCTTAAACTTATAGAGTTTCTTGGTAAGTACAGTTTACACTTCTTTGTCTTAATTTATACCTTTTTAATTTCCACTTCTGTGGTGCTAACATTAACAAACTAATGACTTTTTAATAGTAAGTGCTTTTAGTGCATGTTTATGGTTTTATAGAAGAGTCATAACAGAAAAGAACTTATTAATTTTACAGTTTAGTAAAGTGTTATTTTTACTTTTTAATCTTTTTCTAGCACAGAAGAAATATATATAAATTCAATGTTTTTATGCATTGAGATCAGATCCCAAAACATTTAGTCTTTATAGTTTTCTTTTTTTCAATTAAAGTTCTTGTGTTTGAGGTTTTATTTCTGTAGATGTTAATGGTTTTTTACACATTTAGCTCTTTTTAAATGTTTAGTTTGGCGATGTTGACCCAGACATTTCAGTCTGAGTTTTTATATTTTTAGGTTTTTGCTCTTTGCTAATTTTATGCTAATAAATAAATGGAGGGTTTGACTTGAAGCTTAAAAACAACCTAAACTAGTCATGTTTTACAGCTTTAAACCAGACTAGTAAAAAAGACACCATTTTATTGCAGACAACGTGAACCCAGAATATTTCATATTTGTTGTTGCATCATGTTCTCTGTTGCACTTTTGTTTGGAGACAAATTTGTAATTTTCTTGAACCACTTGTTTGTTTATAACTCATCTTTCTGATTTTTAGTTTTACTTCACAGTTCAGCTTATGACAGTTCATTAGTTTAGTTTTAACTTGTAAACATGAAAGTTTCTTCAGAGTATCACGAGAGGAAAAGCTGAGTACCTGTGATACTTGTACTAGAATATAAATCACTTTATGTACTTGGGATGCAACACATTTTAATGTAGATTTATATGCATCATGCTCCTTTTAAAATGCTCCACAAAAACTAAGTAATATGAAGTCTTAGCAGGTCAACGCTGCCCTCATACATTTGTTGTTGAACTAGAGGGTACATAATGACTTTTTGCCTATAAATTCTGGCAATTACTTTTTGGAAAGAACTCATTTTGTTACCTTGTTCCATCGCTGTCTTTTACTAGTTGTCTGTTTGGGTCGCAGAGGCAGCAGGTCTCTCACCCTCCTCTCCATGACTGCGTCATGAGATCTCTGTGGACCATGAAGACCACAAACTAGATGGAAGATGGGGAATAACCCTGGCAGAGTCAGAGAAAACAAAACAAAACTGCTCTCTGGCCAAAGAATCTGTGGCGTCAGAACAAAAACCAGAGACAGAAATAGTTTCTCTCTTGTACATTTGGCAAAATAAATGTGATCCATTGCTTGAACTCCATTGGCTTTGTGCTGGTAATGAGGCCTCAGCTTGTGCTTTGGTTTTACAGCGACAAAGATAAGTCATTAAAACAACCCTGTTTCAACATTCCTGTTTTAACCAGTTATAAATATGTTGCTGTTCTAAATGCAGACATTTATCTATAGCACTGAATCAGTTTGATGAAACAAAACTAAATATCAGAGGTTGATGCTGTCTGCAAAAAAAAAAAAATGCAAGAATCATTATTATTTTGTGTATTAAGTAAAACAATTAGGTCTCATGTAGGTTCAGTTTATCTACATTTTTATTTATAGTGTATATCTCTTTAGTAAAATGTCAAAAGAAACATGAGTTTTCTAATGTGGTGCAACTCAAGAGGTAAGGTTTTGTGTACTAAACTAGTCCTGTTATGTAAACTGCTCTGTAATATCATAAGTCAGAAAATGGTGAACATGATGGTGCATTTTTGTCGTGTCGTGTCCTTGCAGTTTGCACCTCACCACCTTCTGCCTGCAGTACAGGCCCACCATTGTTGCATGCGTCTGCATCCACCTGGCCTGTAAGTGGTCCAACTGGGAGATCCCCGTGTCCACAGACGGGAAACACTGGTGGGAGTATGTGGACCGCACCGTGACACTCCAGCTGCTAGATGGTAGGACCTTAAATCCTGTCCTGTAAGAAAACTGCGCTCAGGTTTGTTGTCTTCTGAACGGGTCTACAGTAAAGGCTGGTGGTTGTTGCTTTCAGAGCTGACCCACGAGTTTCTTCAGATTCTGGAGAGGACGCCCAGTAAGCTGAAGAGGATCCGGAATTGGAGGGTACGTTTTAGGACGTTTTTTCTTACTTTTTTTCTCAACCCAAGCTAAAGCGCAGAGTTGGAGGGTTTTTTGTTTTAGTTTTGCTCAAGTCACAATCTCACTGGGCTGGGTCTGTTTGACTACGTGGCAGGTGTTTTGAATCAGTCTCCTCCTTAAATTTCCTCAAATTAGTCTTGTGTAGATTCTCTCCGGGCACTGCAGCTTCCTCCCACAGACCAAAAACATGACTGTCAGGTTAGTTGGTAACTCTAAACTGTCACAAGGTGTGAGTGAGAGAGTGAATGGTTGTTTGTCTCTATGTGTTTCTGTGATGGACTTGCGACCTGTCCAGGGTGTACCCCGCCCCTCGCACTATGGCTGCTGGATATGAGAACCAGTGACCCTAGAAAAGGAATAAACAGGTATAGATAGTGGATGGATGGATAGTCTTGCAGCTTTAAGTTGAACATGTTATGAGTCTTAAACTCTCAATTTAGTTACTGTTAGTTTGAGAGCAGATCAAAAACAGGCATATTAGGTTTATTGGTAACTCTAAACTGTCACAAGGTGGGAGTGTTTGTCTCCCCGTTATAGACCTACATGGGAGCTCTCCTTTTCACAAAAAATATTCCTACCAGATCTAAAAATCATCAATAACTATCATTAATGAACTGCCCTGAACCATTAATAAAGTGATTAAATTCTGAACATGGAGGCAGACGTTGAGGTGGACCAACACAGTGCAGCTGTACACATGGAAATATGCTAAGCATGGCTGCAAAAACTGAATTTAGTGAGACGGCAATTGAAAATTTACCTGTTTTCCTCACAATTTTGAGTCAACCATCGCAGCCCAGTGAGGTACTAACTTCAGTCAGAGGATTTTGTTGGTATTATGGTAAAATGTTCTCAACTTTTATTTTGTAGGCGATTCAAGCAGCTAAGAAACCAAAGAGCGAAGGCGCGAGTGTGGAGAGTGCCTTCCAGGGGACGTCTTTAGAAGGTCTTCCTGGTGTGACCAACTCCTTCTTCCCCTCCACCTCCACGTCAGACTCCACAGAAATGTCCGCCATCACAGGCCCCTACGGCCTGTACCAGCCTCTCAGCGAACAGTCCAAGTCTTGTAGCTACGACCAGTACTCCCAGCCGCCCCCCTCAGACTTCACACTGGTCAAACACAAACACAAAGCTGCGGCGGGCTCCGGCGGCGAAGTTGGTGCGAACGCCGCGGCTTTTTCACGATCGCAGAAAGTCCTGACTCTAGAAAAGTACAGGGAGAAACACGCGGCGGAGCTGGCCTTGCAGAACGGCGTGAAGGAGGAGCTCAACACGGACGTGTACGCGGCCCCCGCCGTGGCGTCCCACCACCACAGGAAACGCTCGCAGCCGCAGCAGGCGGCTCAGTCTGGTGACGGCAGGAGGGAGAAGGCCAGCTCCAAAAAGCCCCGACACGCACCTTCCTACGTAGAGAACGGCTCCGCCACCGGCGAGGAGTTCAAAATGCGGATTAAAGTTTCGTCTGAAACGTCGGGCAAAGACAAGCACAAAGAGCACAGTGGCCACCGCCACGCCAAACACTCCTATTCCCTCAGCGGACACGGCAGAGGGGCCGTGGACAATGCCTCCTTTTCTGTTCGAGCTCCCAGCAGCCACTGCAACAACGGGAGTTCATCCAGCTCATCCCGCAAGAGACAGCACTCTGACAACCACCACCACTCGTCTAAGAGCAGCAGGTCCTCCAAAGGAGGCCTGGGCTCGGCCCACTACTCGTCTGACGTGGGCCAGAGGATGATGGAGCTCCACGACGGAACCAACGGGATGCTGATGTCCAACGGACAACACACCGACTACAAAAACACCTTCGACATGCTGGACTCTTTACTAAGTGCCCAAGGAATGAACTTGTAACTCTGAGCCCCTCAGAGCTGTCTGAGATAAGGTATTACCATGTTTTATAGAGTTTAAAAGTGAATTTATTTGTCTTAAGTTATCTGAATTCCGCTTCACCCTCGGTCTTGTCCACACACTGATGATTCTTGTGAAATCCAGAGCCGTGCACTCCTACTTTGCAACACTAAACGTGTATGAGGCGTTTTATTGCAGTAAGGATGTTAAAACAAAAAAAAGGGTGACAGATTTTAATGTGCATGTTGTTAAGTCACAGAAAGGAAGACACTGCTTTTATTATTTTAACAGTTCGTTTTATTTGAAAAGAAAATCATCTCAGGTCTTAAAACTTTTTTTTAGGATTAAAAAAAAAAAATCTTCCTGTGGAGAAGTTGGATTTTTCCAGAGTGCATTGCTAGTTTGCAACAAATGTGACTCCATTTGCTGTTAAATGGTCCAAAATGGCCGCGCTCAAAACCTATATCGCAGACTCATTATCAAACTACAGACCAAGTTTAAAACTGCTGTGGAAGTGCATCCAAGACATAGCAGGCTAAATTGCTCGAAAAAAAAAAGAAAGTCTTGTGATTGTTCTTAGTCGATTTTACTGTTCAGTATAATAAATGTTGCCTACAAACAGAGAAATGATTTCTAAAACTGTGTATATAGGACTAGTTCAGAAGTTAAACCGTTGCATCCAGTCCAAACTATTCTGTTGTAACACGAGATCCAAAGCAGACAATGATGATTGGTTTGATGATCGTACCCCTGATTTGTGTACCAGAAGCCCAAATAAATTATACAAAAGGGATTTTTTACTCAATGGCTATTTTATGTTCTCTGAACATTGTTACTCTACAGATAATAGTCTTGAAGAATATAGAATGATATTGAAGATCAATCAATTTTGGGGTTCCTGAAATAGTGAAATATTTTCCCCATCTAGACCCTCAACTAGGCCATGTTTTTGGAAAGGGAGGATGGGGAGTGTTTTGTGTTGTCTTTGCTGTGGATATAAAAAATTGTTGAAGTTCTGGGTGGTCGACGCAGGTGACAAAGAAACTGGATGATGAAAAAACAGCATATGAGTTTGTCCTGGGTTGTAGAGTTAAATGAAAATAGTGAAATTTGTTTCAAAAACTGAAAAGAAAACATGAGGATCAATTGATTTGCTTGACTCATTTTGTTATACTTTTGTAAAGTAAAATTTGCAAACAGTGACAATCACATATTGAAGGTCCAGGGCCTAAACTGCACTTTCCCTCATTTCTTTGGTTTACCCCAAGGTTTACATTCACTTGGTCAACCTTCACTTTCCTACAGGTTTCCGTTCTACGCTGGGCATCTACAATCCTGCCACTGTTTTCAGGAAGCACTTTTATTAGACCAAGTTTGGCAGGTTTTGAATATTTGTACTGAATAAACTCAAAGATCTGCAGTTCTTGCCAAAGTCACCCACAATTAGTAAAGTGATTGTTTTTCTCACATTTCTGGCATTCAAGAGTTCTTCAAACTTGTCTGACAACTACGGTGTGATTGGTCAGAAATTTCAAGTGAGTGTGGTTGATGCAGACGAGAGCAAACATTTTGAAGAGTCAAGTATGAAATGTTCCACCAGAACGACCTTTGTTCCCGACACCTCAAAGAGAATGAACCCTTTTCTTGCAGAGCATGCTATCCTTTGGCAAATGGTTAATCTATACATATATATTTTTTGCCTATCCATGGTTGGGTCACGGAGGAAACAAAACCTATCCCTCTTCTCAATGACACTCCAGCTCTTTCTGCAGGTTTACAAGGTGTTCCAGGTGAGTCAGTGGGTATACAGGTGCTGGTCATAAAATTAGAATATCATGAAAAAGTAGATTTATTTCAGTAATTCCATTTAAAAAGTGA
>JAUBOC010000097.1:308515-318780 GCA_032275365.1 Anablepsoides cearensis | reverse complement strand
ACACACACACACACACACACACACACACACACACACACACACACACACACACACACACACACACACACACAGATACCATTCAGCTTTCCACGACGCCCAGGGCAGTCGGTATTTACAAATCGACTCGTTTCGCCATGAAATCTCACACAGTGCTGCTGGGTTTCTGACACAATGTTGGGAACCGATTCATCTCACCGTTTACGCGGCGTTAATGTGTTCACCAACAAGATGACGGCTTGTTAAATCACATCTCGGCCATTCGTACGTGCTTTTGTTCGCTCGTTTACAGCTCATGGATTTATCGAAACACGCGGCTGACCCTTTTGTTGGTGCACACAGACGGTTTAATATAATGAAAGGAGCACAGACCTGTGAAAATGTTTGGCCGTTTTGGAGAAAAATGGACATTCAGGTCTGTATTTGACATTGATTTTGTTGTCTGCACTGATCGTGGCGGATGAAGTGAGATTTCTAAATGAGCTCATCGTTTCCCAATTCTAAAGGGGCAGTTCGGATCTTTGGATTTGGGGATTTGTGAAAAGGTTATGAACACATAATATAGACTAATCAACAATGGAGAAGCTTGTCTGTCCATTAGCAAAATGTCTCTTAGTGGAAAAGCATTACTTAATGGAATGCATATCTCCCACTGCCTTTCATGATGGAGGATTAAACTAAGATCAGCTTATAATGATAAATAATGATGATGAAGCTATTTTGGTTAAAATTTGTATAAAGTATTTAGCCAAATCTTATACAGAAGAGATGTGCCATCCTGGAGAACTGAACTTGCCACCTTATCTCTGAGGTCTTACCCTGAGGTGAGGGTGGGAACGCAGACCGACCGGTAAACAGAGAGCTTCATCTTACAGCTCAGCCTGACACACACTCCACAATTCTGCAGAAGCTGCACTAATTCGTCTATCAATCTTGCTCCAGATGTGTTACCCCTTGGTGTATAAGTTAGGAATGATGCTCTGCTACTACCACACCAAAGTCTAACCTGATATCTGTGAACTCAGCCAAGCTACAATTTTCCTATCAATGCTGTTGATATCTTGTTACAATTTATTGTTCTGTAAACGTATTAATGTTTGCACCTTTAAATTTAGACCCTACAGTAAACAAAATCATAAAAACTAAAGGCAAGGAATGAATATTCCTTCCTTTCATACCATAACAAAACTATGATTAAAGGTAGATTAGGAAGATCATTTGCTACTTTAATTATACTCAAAAAATAAAAACTAAACATTTGCATCTACTCAATTGAATGGAGTAAATCCAACACAATTACTTCACATTCACTTACAAAGTAATTAAAAAAATTGCTCTGGATTTACTCAATTCAATTGAGTAGAACATGTTGAACATAATTTATTTAAGTAAATCCAATGCAAACATCAGTAGATGGCACTTTTATGAATTTATGCAAATTTCAGCAATAATCTATATTTTCAAACTTTGCTTATTTTTGCAGCATTGGTCATATCTTGAAAAAAACGTTCTGAAAGATTGCACGCAAAATTTTGAGATTTCACATGAGCTGCTATGCATTGAGGATGACTAAATATCTGTTAAAAACAACAGCGTGATAGCTCTTTTTGTATTTAAAAAGGTCAAATCGTTGTGGTGGCCATCATGAATCGAGCTTACCAGTTACTTCCGTTTTAAAAACTTCTACTTTCTGGTAGTTTCATTAAAATTCATCACATTTCAGAAGATCTTTTGCTAACACAAAATAAATAGCTATTTGTAATTGTTCATAACCAGTCAATAACTGTTCAAACTGTTGCTTTAACTCGAGTCTCGAACATCAGCATAAATGGTAAAATATATGGCTGCTGGTCTGACTCACTGATTTAAATAAAGATTTCACGCATGTAAAAATCAAAGTGTGAACACATTTCCCGCTCCGATCTGACCTGTTGGTGCTTGAATGTGGGCGTCGAGCTGCAGCCAGCTGATGCAGGCCCAGATTGGGACTGTGGAAGAGGAGTCCACTGCGTCGAAGCAGCTTCTGCTTCATGGCCGGCAGGCTGCTCCACTCCTGAACGAATCTCAGCACCTGCAGACGAGAGGCGACGCCTCACATTATGTTCGCTTTCAATCCCAGGCTGCTGGACCTTTCATCTTTATTGCAAATTGACAGCTCGGCCATCGGAGCAACTCTAAAAGCAAGAAAAACACTTTTTTTTTCTCCCCACTACTTACATTTCTCAATTTTCAGAATACATTTGAGTTGAAAACAAACAATTCAAAAACGATAGTTTTTCAGATAGCTGAACAAAACCCATCAAAGCAAAAAAATGGAGCTATATATTTATATATATATATACTTTCAGTCAAGTATTCAAAGAAAATCCCCTGACAATATAGCAAATATGGCTCCGGGCACCAAAGCCTAATGTGCAATTTACCAACATATATCACAACTGAGGAGTGTTTACTCTCAGAGTCACAAAATAAGAAAACACAGTGAATGTGTATTATTCAAACTATTTCTTTTACCAGCTTTCATAACATTTCAGTTGCTTTTCTGGATTACTCAGCAGTTTTGATATAAAAAATGCATGACTTGCAGTTTTACTGAGGGTCGTGATGACAACATAAAGACACAGAAACATTAAGATTTATGTACATCGGTGCAGAAGTACAGATGAGCCATTAAATTTTATTTTGAAATTTAAGCTGAGAGTCAAGGATTTGTCCAAACATGAGGGGAGATACGTCTTTAAAAAGTTGTTCCAGGAGCAATGGTACCTTTAAAAAACTTTTGGAATATTTTATAACTAATATTAAACTGGTCAGTAAGAGGACAGGAAATAAAAAGCACATATCAGACAGGCAGAAACTCTTAAAAGTACAGATGGGTTTAGAGGTTTACTAGTCTGTGAAAAACCATCTTATAATATTGGAAAATTTTCAGAATAAAATTCCAGATTGAAGTACTTCAAATCATCATCATCTTCAGTTCATAATCTGATTAACAGATTATTATAATCTGTAGAAAGGCTGAAAGTCAATACTGGACGGTCGTGACTGTCGGGTCCTCAGGGGCCACTGCATTAAAACCAGGTCTGGTTCTGTTCAGGACTTCACTTCCACAAGTAAATGTCTGTAAACTCAGTTCACTGTGTCACCAACAAATACTGCTTAAAGCTCTATCAGTCAAAGAAGATGGACTGAGGCAAAGGGAAGAACTGTTTTGGGGTCAGATGGATTCAAATCTAAAAATTTTTGTAGAAACCGTGTCTTCCGTACTGAATAGGACATGAATCATCCAGACTTTTATCAGCTCACAGTTTAAAACCCTGCCTCTCTGATGGTATGGGGGTGCATTAGTGCCTATATGGCACGGACAGCTGACACATCTGGAAAAGGCTTCATCAATGCAGAAAAGCCTGTGCAGGTTTTCATCAAGGTTTCAATCCTGGTCCTGCAGGGCCACTATCCTGGGTGAAAGAGGCTTCTGTAGAATTGAAGAGGTAATTCAGTCACTGCATCAGGTGTGCTGGAGCAGAGAAACAAGGATCGGACACTACTGGTTTAGAACAATAAACGCTCCAATCCAGACGAAATCTCCCGAGGGAAGACTTCAGCAAGACGTTGCAGCTTCCATTACATCAGCATCACTTGAGAGTTGGCGGTACGATTCCTCGCTATTCAGTCACATGTCGAAGTGTCCCTTAGCAAGACGCTGAACCCCCACTGCCTCTAATGTGTCCCATCAGTGTATGAATGTGATTTAAAGCACTGATTCTCTATAGATTGATTTGTACAAGTTAGCTTTGTAGAGATCTAATATAGTGCTGTGTGGATGAGTAAATGAGGACACAGATTATAGTGTGAAGCACTTTGATGATCCTGGTTGGGTAGATAGGTGCTATATAAGTACAGTTCATTTACCACTTATCATTTAGTAAGAGTCCAGGTGGTGAACTGGTCCACCTGCAGTCCAGAACTCTCACCAACTGAAAATATTCATGACACATCATGAAACAAAGAAGGACAGCAGAACAACTCAAATCTTCCATCAGACCAGAATGGGACAACATTCTCCTCCGTTAATCTGAAACCTTCAGAACTGCTCTCCTCAGTTCTTCTAAAGTATTTTTAATTTTTACTAAAAATCTATTACTAAACTCCTGGTTTTCAACAATTAAATTAAAGCTTTTTATGTATTTTTTGAGGACATAAAGGGTCAGACTGAGATAGTCCAAGAGTCGCCTCTACCTTCAGATCTTACTTTGTTTTTGTACTTCCACTATTCCCCTTTCCCATCTGATTATTCTGACAACAACTTAAAGCTGCTGCCTGCCCGAGTCTTTAACTACAGCTGGTGAAGAAGCACCTGCACACCTCTGCCTTCCTGTCTGAGCCGTGTCACGGCCCACATTAAACTGTTTGTCTAGTATTGATCGGGAGAGACAATCGGAGGGTAACGGGGCGTAAATGATGGGCGTGAGGATGGATGCAACTCACGCCTCGGTTTTACAAACCAACATAAACAACGTGACAGGTGGGGCGTCTGTCAGAATCTCCGATCGGGGTGGGCCGCGGCGGCAGACTGCGAGGATTTAATACGTGCGGGGTCGTTGGAGGCGATGATCCGTCTCCTTTAACGACGCTCATAAAATGGTCCACCCTTCCAACTCTCCCCTACCCCAACCCCGTTCAGGCCTTGAAGAGAAGAACAGTGGGCGTCCACGCTCCACCTTTCAGGTCAATACTCTGCTTGCTGTCCTTCCTGATGATGATCAGAGGTATCATTAGCTTCAAACGGCACAGACATGCATATATCAGACACGTTTAATAACCCCCGCTCTGCCCCGCACCTCGTCTTTACCAAGTCAATGAAATTAAAGCGATATCTCCACTGACCGAAACAAAATTATCTCTGAAATTTTGACGATCCCTGAAGCAGTCTATATGGAAAACTAACTTTTAACAACACTCTTGAGTACTTATGTATTTCTATCTTTGATATTTTACAATGTTATCTGGTTGTATTTTACTGCCTTTTTATTTTTTCAACTTTATTTTTATTTGTTTTGATACAGGAACAAACAGACGAGGACTAGGCCAGACACAAAAGAAAGTAGACATTGTGATTTACAGCACAATATGGTTCCTTGTCACAAAAAGTAAAATACTAGGTGCAGGATATTCCTTTCACCTTCAGAAGACATGCATAGTGAAATAGTCAATGTCTCGATGTGGTGGATGAAGTTCCATTCATACATGTCTAACACATGATGTAGCCGAAACTAATGCCCTTTAATGCTTGTGAAAACCTTTCGAACTTTTTGGAGTGCTGGTGATTCCTGCTTTATGTAACAAATGGTGTGACAGTTAATGAATGAGTTATTAAAAATGAATAAACAATGAATGTGTTTGTTTTGGTAGTAATAAGCCTTTACGCGTAAAGCATTAATAAATGTGTTAACCTATAGCTTATTAAGTATGAATCATCCTATTTTCATGGTTAACCAACCATTTATTAATAGGTAAGGCTAAATAAGGTGTAGTTATTCTAAAGTACTACGAATGTTTAACCAGCTCTTCCCACTTTTCAAGAAAAAAGATTTACACACAGGTTTTGGAACTGGTGTACTTGGGGCAGGCTGTCCAGGCAGCCCAGAACAGCCTGTACAGGAAGTTCCACAAGGAAAGTTCTATGTCCTTCCATTTGGCCTTGTAGTTTGGGTCACACCAGCACACTAGGAGTCTAATCTGGGCAGACATGTATTTTGCTGCCTTTTGATTATATGTCTAATTGAAGCTCTAGTATCTCAGTGTGATAAAAAATGACACAGGTGTTTTGGTCATACCTTAGAAAAATACCTTCATTAGAAATCTAAGTATGTGCTGTGGATGGCTCTTAGCTACTACCACAATAAATTTTAGCTCAACATCTCCAAATTTTTGTTAGCTTTAGAGCAGGGGTGGGCAATTCCGGTCCTCGAGGGCCGCAGCCCTGCATGTTTTACTTTTTTCCCTGCTCCAACACAGCTGATTCAGTCATTGAATTATCTCTTCCCAGTTCTGCAGAAGCCTGATAATCACCCATTCATTCAAATCAGGTGTGCTGAAGCAGTGAAACAAGTAAAACATGCAGGACTGCGGCCCTCGATGCCCACCCCTGCTTTAGAGGCACAGCCTTGACTGTTTCCTGAAAGTCTCGTTACAACCAGTTCAGTGGTTGACAAGATATTTTGCTGACAGAGTCGACTGCAAACAGCAACACTTTAAGCAAAAATGTGTGTTGTACATCAGTCTCAGCTACAACCACACCAAATATTAGCTCCATGTCTGTAAAACTGAACAAGCTGCAGCTATTTTTTGTTAGCTAGGGTTAATTAGCTGTGGTGGCCATCTTGAATTGGGTTGATACCAAAAGTTAATCGAAGGTAAATATTCTATATTTAGTGCCTCTCAAATCAATCTTTTAAACAAACCTGGCTTTATTCACCAAGTTTTTAATCTTAATGAAACATTAATAAATGTTTAAACCCCACATCACACACAAACGCACTGAATCACAAATATCAAAGGGAACACACAAAACACTCCTACACCAAGCCTGGTGGGAAGGGCAGACCTGTATTCGATTTTCCCGGTGCCGGTTGAAGGCCTCGGGTAGATCGTCCCAGTTGGTTAGTTTGATGTCCAGAGGGATGAAGCTCAAGTTCAGTGCAGCTCCGTCCTAAGAGACAAAAAGACAGAGATGGAGAGGACAGCCTGAAGCAGAGTTCACAACCGAGGAGCAGGTGCTAAAATTAGTCAGGAACCATCTTGAAGGAGACAAAAACCCATGAAATCTGATGCTTTTAAGGTCTGATTTCAGCTGTATTTGAATTTGATCTGTAAGATTGGTTAGGATCATGTTGGACTGTGTTCATTAAGCCTTTCAGTCTTTTAACTTGTTGCAAATGACTGAAGGCAAGAAATATTTGCAATTTTTAGTTCAAAATTTTAGAGAAACCCATTTGAGATTAAATTACATTAAACCCTAAACAACCACTTAATGATGTAGAAATTGTGTTAAGCAAAAAAATGTAAAAACATTGAAAAATTGCTGATTTTTATTGATGTTTACCTATAAAGTAACACTTCAAATAGTTAAGAGTCTGACAACTTAAGATAAATTGCAATTAAATAAAAAATTCAAAGCAAACGTTACACAATCCATTTGTTGGCCACCTATTCACCAATAATGAGTGACTCATTTATCGTAAGATAAGCACACCTAAAATTCAACCAGATCCCTAGAGTTATACCAAAGAAAACAACACTAGGAATTACAACACCGCATATTTATACTGAAGTATTTTAATTGTGTCGGTTTTGTGCTCTGAATTTGCTTTTGCTCCAATTATCGTCAAATAGAATTGGAAAGCACAGATAAATGAGTGTTTATGTTCAAGGCTGTATTTAAATTAGGTGGCTGCAGAATCTCTTTAATTACTTGCCCAATGTTAACTGGAGAATGACACTTTTAACTTCATGTGTGATTAGGAACTATTAGTGGAAACAGCTAATGAATGTATTTCAACTTATTAAAGCTGACATTCCCTCTTGATGGACAGGTAATTTATTTGAAAAGACCACGAATAAATACATTTATTAAATTCTTAAATACCACAGGTTTATTAAATGTGTACAAGGAAATAAATGAATAATTTGGACTGAAATATTCCAACTGACAGATAAATAGAGAGAAAACCTGTTAAACACTGATGGGGTCTCTTCAACAGTAAAGGGCCTTCCATCTTTTTGGTTCTTTAGAGTTTTCAGATGATGGATTTTACATGTGTCACCGGTATAACCAAATAAACCAGTAATGAATAAGCATTTCTCTGAAAGCATTACAGTGCATATGTTATTGTTTCACTCGGCAGGTTCAAACAAATGTCAGATAAAATTGGTGTTACATAACGTAACAAAAAACAGAGTAAAAACACCCGGAGGATGGATGAATGAATGAATGATGGGTGATAAATGACGGATGGATGGATGGATGGATGGATAGATGGATGGATGGATGGATGATGGGTGATAAATGATGGATGGATGGATGGATGGATGATGGGTGATAAATGATGGATGGATGGATGGATGATGAAAAAAGGATGAATGACAGATGAATGAATGGATGTATATTAAATGAATAAACTGATGTATATTAACATAATAAATGAATGCATACTAGATGGATGGATGATGTATGTAGATGGATATAAGCTGGCAGGATGGATGATAAATAATGGATGAATGGATAAGTAATAATTGGATGATAGATGGATGGATAAATAATCCGTGGATAAAATGACAGATGAATGAATGAATGGACAGACTCAGAATATACAATTTTAAGCTAAGAGTCAAGGGTTTGTCCATTGACTAAATGTAGATGATTGAGACACTTTTGCGACTTTAAATTCTGACAATTTTGTGTCTTGAACTTGTTAAACAATCACAGCCCAATGAAATACAAACTTAAGAAATCAAAACATGTTGACTTTTACATCTTACTCACAGACTCAATATTTTAAGTAGAACTTTTGGTCTGACTATCCATTTCGTCAAAAGATTTATTTTCCACCTGTATAATGAGTAAAAACATCATGGACGCTCATCATTGTCACTTTTTATTTTAAAAAGAATAAGCAAGTACAAACAAACGTAAAAGCTAAATCTTGTTTCTGTAAATCCCCTCAACAATGCCATTTATTTTGGTCTCACAACTGCAAAAACCCAAACTTTCACTCTGTCAATATCCAGTTTCGCAGAGTTTAATTGCAATCAGTTTCATTGTGCAATCTTTCTCAGTTCTGCACTAAAACCTTAGGTATCCTCGGCTAAGCAAACAGAGTTCTAATTACCAACTTGGAGAACTCAAATCCAATTACATCAAAGTTCTCTAATCTGGCCACACTTTATTCTTTATTGGTTGCCATGGTGATTCCTGTGGTAACCATGGAGCTTGTTAGTGATCTCAGTTGTTTTCTCTTTTTTATGGAGGATGATGCTTGTTTTGTAACACTTTGCATGCATTAGCAACAATGAGCAATATGAAGAAAATCATCTGTATTCCCATAAGACTGCATCTTACCGCAATTATAAGTAATCATACTGCAGTGGTTTGGAGGTAACAGCATAATCATTGAAAAAAAATACCCTTAGTAAAGAACATTTTCCCAGTTATTACAGCTTCATTAGCACTAACTACAGTCAATTTGAAGCCTGAGAAGCCACTTACCCTCGGTATTAACTTCAATCAAACAATAGTGACTGTGCCTCACATTGGGAGCATTCTGTATTTGAAAAAAAAAAAGTCGACCGGTAAAATGCCACAATCTGGATTTCAGCTCTCGGAGCCACATCAGGCTTGGAGATGTGGACGGAGAAGACAGGCGAAAGGATAAAGTCGAAAGGTTAATACCTGCCGACAGCAGACGCGCGGATTTGGCGATACGTATCAACGTTGGGAAGTATTTCCTGTGCTGAAGCCGGGGCCGCTCAGAGGCCCTTGTGTTTATTTGGATTATGGTAAAATAAATATCATGAAGAGTCAGGGGAACAGTGCAGCTGGTTGTGCTGTAACAGCAAGAGGCAGGATTAGAGCCTTGCTAAATGTGTGCCTGTCTACCTCGAAAATAGACAGTGGTACAATGAAAGATGCTTCATTGTAGACATGAAAATGGATGGCTAAACCGTCACGTAGCAGCTACAACAGCACCCACAAATGGATAAGTGGACTTGGGCAAAGGTAGGGAACATAATGCAGCAGTCAGTTCTTGAAAACAATGTTGGGAAACCAAAATAATATTGTAAATGTTTTTAACAAGAACATGGAACTAAGAACTAAGAGGTACCCATTTGCAAAATGCAAGTGAGGGTATAAATTACAGTAAAGGACATTTGCAGAGACTATCTAAATCAAAAAGAACAATGCAATATATTGAAACGAGATGTTTTGAATAAAGCTATCGAGGGGATACTGAGAGTTAGTGTTGGCTAGTCAAATGACGAGCACCTGTGCATTATCAAAAATTTTAATTTTTTATTTTTTATTTATTCATTTCATTAAAAAATAAAAATAAAAACAAAGAAAATACACAAATAAAAAAAATAAAAATAAAATAAAATGAAAGGTAGCAGAAGAAGAATAAATCTTATAAGGTCTGCCCCTTTTATCCGCAGAATATATTCAAACAAAACATAATTACAAAACAATACAAAATAAAATAAAAAACATC
>JAUBOC010000097.1:199279-209620 GCA_032275365.1 Anablepsoides cearensis | reverse complement strand
GTGTGAATAATACAGATGTGCAAATATGTATGACATTGTACCTTGGCCTCATAAAATTTTCTCTGACTGGACCTCTTTAAATTTTAATTGAATACCCCTGCTTTAAACCAAAACGATCTAACTTTCTAAGATGATTTGTTTCCTTACAGCAGCTCAAAAACAACCACAGCTGCAACCAAGTGTTGAAAACATAAAACCAAAGAAAATTAAAAGAATAAAAAGCAATAAAAACAAAACCAGTAAAATAAACAAAAGCAAAGTGAGGAGTAAAAGAGGCGCCGTTTGGACCTCTGTACCTCCAAGGCCCAGACCTTTTAAACTTATAAAAACAAATAAATTGAATTCTCGGACACTCCATGAAGCCAAGTCAGACCTACAGAGTCCAGTTAGGGAACAAACACCATCGCTAAAGTTCTCCTCTTGTTAAAAATTTAGGAAAATCTGAGCTTTTATGTCTGCAAGACACAACATAACACAAGACACAACCTAATTTCCCTCTGGGATAAATAAAGTATTTTTGAATTGAATAAACAATTGAACATGGAAGGAATCTTTCTATTTTAGTGGCATATATATATCTGAGTGTCATCAGCGTAACGATGTCTCCTCGTGTCAGTTTTAGCCATTTTTAACAACAAATGTTTCATTTGTAAACACAACCTGATTCATTAGTAATAAAACAGCTGCTGTAACAAAATGACAGTTTGAAAAGGTTTGTTGACTCCTCTCAAATTTTAACGCACATTAATGAGCTGCGTCAACATAAAAAAAAAAGCCATTTTGATCGGATTTTTGTTTAATGTCTTGTTTCACTTTTTCCTAATACCATCATTGTTAAACTCTGGGGGTGAAAAATAGTTTTGGTGTGAATCGTTTTTCTTAAAATTAAAAAGGAATATCTCTTTTTATTTGGTCACAGTGCCCCCCTGTGGTTGGTTTAAGTCACAGCCTGAATTATTAAATATATTTATAATTTACTGCCTTATTGACCTGCGTCAAAGTCGGCCCCGCTTGATTTATTTTTTTTATCATTTCTTTTTCTTTTAGCCATAGAGTCACCGTCCTTACATTCAGCCAGAACTGTCTTCTCACTTTTAACATTCGTGTCTGATTATTATGGGATGGCAGTTTCCCAGCTGTCATTAATGAGGTCACCTGAGGCGTCCACCAGTAAACACTTTTTTTTTTTTTTATTGGAGCTTGGAATAATCCACAAAATTAAATCCAAATATCGGTCGTCCTCGCTGGTTTATGAATCAATGGTGATGAAGGCTGAGTAAACTTTACTAAACAACCCCCCCTCCCCTCCCCTCCCCAGCACTCTCTGCTGCGTGAGCTCAAAGTAAACAGATATTAATTAAATCAAAATGTATTTTGAGTGGCTTTCATGTGTAATTAGATAATTGGATCTCCTGGATTATTGCCGAGGATTTTTCAGGAAAAGAGGAAGTCGTTGTTGCTGCTCTTCTAATCAGCAGCTAAATGTTTTTCACTGATGAGGTGAACAAAAAGGGGCTCGGGGGGGCTCGTTTACATGAGTAACAAGCTTTTCTTTGTATCGACGGTAACCAGTTTTGTTTTGCTCGCTCTCAGGGCTGTTACCACCGGGGCCCAGCGGCGGCGGCGTGGTGATGCTGCAGATGGCGGCGCCCCCCTGCCAGCAGCCCCGGGCCCCTTCCCCCTGCCAGAGGAAACAGCCGAGCCACAAACACGCCGAGCACCATCGCAGCCGCAGGCCTGCCGAGCTCCTCCCCCCAACTCCGGACAACAGCCAGGTACAAATGCCGCCCTGTGTCCTCCACACACACACACACACACACCTGTCGGCATTCAATTAGCCCGGCCGCGCCGACGCCTCTGACTGCAAACGACCTGAAAATGGGAGGGTTTTTTCGCCTCTCAGGGCGAATTTAAGACTGTCACAAGGAAGCAATTTAAAAGCTAATTTACTTTGGTTGCGTGAGTCTGACAGCAATTCTAGAATTGTCGCCTTGAGCCAGACTCAGCTTTTTCCCGCCGTTCCGCGCAGGTTAAATGTCGCCGTAAATAGGCTCGGCAAATGAAGCCGCCCCCCCCGAAATGAGGAGCAAATAGTCCTTTTGGTCGGGGTGTAATGGTACATTAGTGCAGCTAATGTGGGACATTAAAGCGATGAGTTGAAGAGCAGAATGACTTTCTGAAAGTTTTTTTCTTTTTTTTTCTTTTTTCTCCTGTTTGTCTGCTTCGGCGGCGTGTTGTGTGTAGAGCAGCCGGTCGTCGCCGGCACTCACCCCCTCGCCCTGCCAGCCGCCCGCCATCATCAAGGCCCTCCCACCAGGCGTCTCGCCCATCCCTGTCCTGCAGTACCGCCCGCCGCTCCCTACAGCCTTCTGCCACAGTGGACAAGGTCAGACACCCCCTCTCTCACACTCACACACACACACACAGACACACACACACCATCCTCTGATCTCCGGTGTTTGAATCTCTGCTCTGATGTTTGTGTCGTCCAGGTGAAGCTCACTACTCTCTCCTGGGCCAGCCTCTGCCGTACAAGCCCTCCATCGGACCGCCGCTGATCCACGCCGCGCACATGAAACACCAGGTGGGTTTTCCACGCATGTCGTCTCCAACGCTTCCTGTAAACCTGCCCGCCCCCCTAACCCACTCCCCCACTCTGCCTCCTCAGGGTCCTCTGGGAGTTTGGCGTCACGGCAGGAAGGCCAACAGGAAGCCGCTGTCTTCAGATCTGAGTGTAGGTGAAGCAGGTGACAGGAGTCGTCTGGAGGGAGGCGGGGCTTCAGCTGTGATTCACTCTGAATGCAGCTGATCTGATTTAAAGGAGTGATCTGTGTTAATGTTTGTGTCGGGTTGAACTCTCTGAGCCACGAGGCTGTAGGAACCAAAACCATCTGATTGTAAACAGAATACTTACAGTTAGGGCTGGGCAGTAACTTTTCTACAGCAGGAGGGGAATTGTTGAGGATTTAGTCTCTCTATACATGTTTTTAAACACTATATTTCTTCATTATATTTAGAGATCCTGCTCAGGTGTCTCTGCACTCGCAGTCATGTTAACACAGGTGCGATGATGTAATGATGATATGATGGTAGAGGGAAACTTTCTACTGTAGACCAACTTCATACAGTTTCTACCATCTACCAAATATACCACAGCCCTACAAACAGTAGAACCTGCAGCTCCTCGGCAGAAATGTGCCAAATATTTGAAATAAGGTCAACAGTTCAGCTTGTTTTCACAGGATTTAACGCTTTTCTTTCTTTTTGTAAACAACACATGGGTTGTTCATCACTAAAACGGATTTCCTCCATTTGTAAAACTGAGAAAAACATAAGAACAAAAAATAACCAAACTAATGCTGCAGATGCAGATTAAACAGACGCTGCTTTCAACAAATCAAACAAACTCAGTTTTATCCAATCAGAGCAGAGCAGGGGCGGGCCTTTCTAATGTACAGTGAGACCAGGTGAAACCCTGCAGCTCCTCCTCCCTCACCTCACTCTCAATCTACCCGGGACACTAAAACCTAACATTAAATGAAATGTTTGTGTGTTCAGAGAGTTGTTATCCAACAGATACGTCCAACTTTGCAGACGTGACCAAACTCCTCTCTCCTCACAAGAGAGCGCTGTAACATGCACAGAGTGAGTCTTTCTGTGAGATTCACTGCTTCAGTTCTTCTAATTAAACTATATTAACTAACAGACAAACATTTGTTTGTCCCGTAATAAAGCAAAGATGAGTCTTTGTTAAACGTTTGTATGATTATATCAGACTCAAGTCTTATAAAGAATTTTTTTTTGTTTAATGAAAACACTGAAATTACATAATAATAATTCTAATTCAGTAAACAGCTCCTTTTTTTTCTTTTCCTAATTTTTGCTTTAACCCTTGATAATAGTACAGAAAAAGGTCCAATCTATACATCAAACATAACTAGTTTTTACTAATTTCTAAGCTCAATAAATCAACATCAAGTGACCAAAAACACAAGATTTCACCACTATGAATAAACAAAAACAGAAGCCTCATCGTGATCCAGCAGCAATAACTCTGCTTTATAATGTTGTTTCTTATAGTTTCATTCAGGTTCTGGGTCGTTGTAACGACGCAGCTGTTTGCATTTTGACCTGTTGTAGATTAAATGATAAATGTCTTGAACTTATATACAGCACCTTTAGTCCACACAGACTCCAGAGTGCTTTACACTTCATTCACCTGTTCACACACACATTCACACACTGATGGTGGTAAGCTACACTGTAGCCACAGCTGCACACTGACAGATGCCCTCTGACCACCATCAGTGGGTGAAGGGGACACAATGACTGAGATAGCTGGAACGGGGCATTGAACTTGCAACCTCCTGGTTCCAGGATGACTCCCCTAACCCCGCTGCCACAGATTGGCAGCTGTGTTCTTTTTTATGACCAAGTTTGGTCCAGTCTTCACTGCGCTGACAGCTTTTCAGCTTTTCTTTTTAAATAAACGACACACAGGAGTCTGTTTGTTTGTTTGTTTACACTGGAGGCTAGAGTCTGGCAGAAAACCGGATCGTTAGGTGAAAACCTCAGGACTGAACAGTCTTCTCCCTCGGCTCCAGGTTTCAGTTTCAGATAAGTCTGAGCCAAAAGTTCCTCCCAGCCTCCCGCTGGTACCGGTTCCTTTTTCTCACCTGTGGCAACTTTGTCTTGTGTTTCTCAGCTGCTCAGACTCTGTTTGTTTCTCCTGCAGTGAGCCAAACGTGGTCCGGAGGGGATCGGGGCATGAAGAACTGATCCAACTGGACTGGAGGTGCTCCTCTGGGGGTTTGGGGGGGGGGACACCTGGCCTCATCACAGTCCGTCTCCGCCAGGCGAACCCAGAGGAGCTGTGTGACTCGGGACTCATCCGTCCTCTGCTGGACCGCATCCAAAACCTGAAAAGTGACTTTGATTTAGTTTTACTTTTAGTTTGTTTTTTTTCTGTTTGCAGATCTTCAGGTCTGTGCTGAAATCCTGCTCAGTTCTACAACCTTTTTTTTGTTTTGGTTTTTGGGAGGCTTTGAGCAGGCGTCGGACCCGCCAGGTTTTTTTTTTTTTTTTTTTTTTTTTTATAAATAAAACCTGCCTTTAAGTTGAGCGTTGGTTTCATTCGGGCTCACCAAACCGGGTAGCATTTATCTCCCCAGCTCTGCAGCTGCGTGTGTTCAGTCTGAGCCTGTACAGTTCCAAACACTGAATAATGGATCTACTACCTGAATTATTTAAACCCAGTGAATGTTGCGTTTGCACTGAAATGTTGGAGGAGACGGAGGCTGGACGGGTTTCTGATCCTCTCAGATTCAGCCTTCAGACCTACATGTTTGTTGCACTCGGCCCGGCCGCTTTCTTTTATATCAGAAATTAAAAATGTTTATATGCACAAGACAAATGCACACGAGTTCCTCACTGTGTTCAGACTCCTGTTTTCATCTTTTCATTTCTTTTTTTTTTTTTTTGGGGCTTTGATTTTAATAAATGTTTGCACCAAACGTGTCGACGGCTTCACCCCGAGTTTAAAGACGAGCCATCAAGTTCTGACCGGGACCAGATGGAGGCGGCGCTGGAGGAGGTGGGAGGTTTGCCTCCGGGTGTCGGAGGGAAGGTTTTCAGCTTTTATTTCCAGCTGCTGCTGCGTCAGCCAGGACCGAGGCAGATTTTATTTTGTGCTGTAGGATGTAAAAGCTGGACACATTCAGCTTCAGTCGAAGCCAAAATATCTTGTGTATTTTAGACATTAAATAAAAGCAATATTTCAACACATAAGGGCTTACAACTATGGAGACAAGAGATAATTCATCATTTTTCTGTACCTGCTTCTCTGGGTCACAAGAAGTCCACGGTGCCCATGTCCAGCTGTCACAGTGTGAGAGACGGGGGACACCTGGACAAGACTCCAGTCCATCACAGTGAAACATGGAGACAAGCGAGACGATCATTCACCCTCTCACTCAGCAACAATTAGCTTAGAAAATGTAAGATGCATGTTTTTGGTCAGGAGAAAACCCACAGCTGCACAGAAATAATATGTAAACTATTATGAAAGGCCAGGAAGCAGAGTTGTGAGTGTCTTACTGAGAGGCTCCAGTCTCTGCTCTGTGTCACTACCATCAGGAGTCACCACCTGGAAAACAATCAGAGGTGTAGTTTTATAAATCTCTTGCTTACAGTTTCAGAATGAGTTTAAGTCCCACCCCCTTCTCTGCACATGATTGTCATAAAAATTTTACGCTTTAAATTATTTTTTTCAGGTTTTGATGCTTGTTAATGTTTGTTCAAATTGATTTTTTTTTTAAATCCACCTTTGCGATGTGAGACAGTGTGTAGGCGGGGCCTAAAGCCTCGCATTCATAGTGGGCATACTCTGGTTCCAAAAACACAACAGGGCATTTCCCATCAACAGGATTTCAAGGGTTTAATTGTTTGTTTTTACTTAAAGGTGTGGCTTGTCCGAGTTTTTTAAGTCTTTACATCACAGCTACCTTGTTATATGAGTCAGAGTCTAACAAATTCTCAGTTCATCAAACAATGTTTGTGGATTGGAAGCATGCTCAGGAATAATCCCACACTGTTCCACAATGGGCACCTGAAGACGAGAGGCAGATGGAAAACAATCAGAGGCGACTTTCAAACTTTCCAGCTTTTGACCCACAAACTAACAGCATCAGAGACCTGTACTACCTACCATTATAGAGACAAACATTGATCTCAAGTCAGTAAAATAAATAAGGGCATTGTAGTGATTAGGGGTGTAACAATACATCGATTATCAATATGAATGATTAATGATTCGGTTATACCAATTCAAAATGAAAATATTGATCTATATCGTCATATGCTCAATGTGAATCGATATATGCACATCAGTTGTGTTACATGGGCAGATGATATCGCAGATGTGAGTTGAATTAAAATCATATTGTGACAGACTTTGTGATATTGAGAAATATTGAATCATCATCCAAACACATCGATGTAATAACATATGATAAAGCTGGTGATTTACACCACCAGTAGTGATTTTCACTTTGCTAATTTCATCCAGTTTTAGGTAAACTCTAACCCTCACTCCTTTGGAACAAGTAAGGCAAATAATGTTTGTTCTTAAAAGTCATTTTTAAATGTTCTGAAAATATTTTCAAGACCACACCTTGATGTTTCAGGACCCACACTGGGGTCTTGACCCCAACTTTGGGAACCACTCTCCCTAACCACACGTGATCCAGATGCTGACCCAGAACAGACAGCAGTCAGTAGTTTTATTAAAGTGGGGGAATGTATTTACTTTGTATGCTTTTATACCAAATATATGGTCAAACAAATACTTTTCAGAAAATTTATTATGATATTCTAGAAAACGGAGTGAAAACATACAAAGAAGCTAGTTGGTGATCAGGTCGAATCCTAGACTTGAAATTCCCACAACTCGTTTGAGCTCCAGTTCAGTTGCAGGTAAACAGCGACCCCCGGGGGACAGAGGCCGGTACTGCAGCGGGTTTACCCTGCAGCTCCGGGGAAAGTGAAAGTGAAACTTGGATGCTGTGAGTTTATGGCAACGGCGGGGAGGTTAAAAGAAAACAGGCGGGTAACCATGAAGCCGTGATGTTCTCCTGACCGCCGGCCCGCCGCGCGTCAGCATGGAGAGCCGCAGCAGGACGGTGATCGTGTCCGGGGTGCCCGCCGCGCTGCCGCCCGACAGGATGGTCGACAAGCTGATCATCCACTTCCAGAGGGTCCGGAGGAGCGACGGGGGGGACGTGGAAGAGGTCGAATACCCGACCAGCACGGACGGAGTGGCCTTCGTCACTTTTTACAAAGCCGAAGGTGAATTAGCTGCTAAAACCGCAGGTCTCGAAAATAAGGAGCAAAAAGTTTAGGAACATGAATAAAAATGAAGCAAATTTTATTACAAACGTGTCAAAGTTGATCAAAGAGCGTCACTTTATGTTAAAACATAAACATTTTGTTTATTATATTGACAGTCTTATTTATTTAGGATAGATAAGAGGACGGTAAATTTCAAACACATTTTTTAACTAAATCAAAGATGGAGACCGGAAATTGCGTCATCCTTCCTTTTTAGGAAAACACTGAAAAGATCTTCATATTTTACTTGGATAACAGGTCTTTGAGAGGTATCTTGGGGGTCCTCCAAAAATGTCACTAAATTTGTTTAATTTGTTTTTTATTTAAAAAAATGCATGAAGAACAATGAACTAATAAAACAAACATAATAAACTATATAAACATATATATTCTCATGGCATTTCGGGGTTGAAATGACAATAAATTATCTTTTAAAACAGCATGGGGTTTATGAGGGGGTCCCTGGAATTTTTTTCGCCATTGTAAGGGGTCCCCAGTTCCAAAAGGTTTGAAAACCCCTGTTTTAAATAAATAAACTGTAAACATATAATAAATATAAAGAATGTTTTGTACAGTCATGTATATTTTTAATAAATAAAACAAAAAAAGTGTTAATATCTTAATATAAACCCTTCTTTACCTAAACTGAATATATAAATGTAAATTAAAAAAAAACAAATGTAGCTTCTTTCCAAACAAAACAGAAAAAAAAAACATTGATTTGGAAAAAAAAAAGTTCTTACAAGTGGTGCCTTTTATTTATATTTAAAGACGTCTGAAATGTCTTCTGTTATATCCAATGGGAACCACATACATGGTGCTGCATTGGAGGGAAGCCAATATAAGTGATGTTTATTGTAGAAAGTCTCTGTTTTGTTAGTTTGTGAGGGATAATGGTTCAAACTCTTGGCAGACGCTGGCAGGGTGGTGAGGAAGGAACAGGTCATGAAAGACCACGAGTTTCCTGAAGATTACTCTCTCACTGTTTTTCCCTTCACCACAGATGTAAGTTTAGAATGAAACCATGATTTATTCATTTTTTTAAAGTAGGTTTTAGATGCTGATTTAACCGTGCTCCTGTGCTGCAGGTGTATCTCTACGTCTCCAGCGCTACATTGGACCTCTCTGTGTTCGGCGGCGATCAGATGAACCTGATGAAAAGTCTGCGTTCAGCTCATGGATCCATACGGTTCCTGACTTCACCCAAACAGAGGGAAGTTCTCATAGAGGGTCCTTTATCTGCCGTCAAGACCCTGAGAGAGGACCTCATACGCAGGGCCAAAGATCTTAAACCTCCCGTCCAAACTGCAGCTGTCAAACCCAAAAACACCAGTTCTAATCTGAGGAGAACTTTTAATCCAGAGGTTGTTGGCGCTGAAGGGTTCTCTGGTACTAAAGCTAAGCAGAGACCTTCGATCTCATCAAAGGTGCGGCAGAACTCCGGTCAGGACCAGGACTTCACCTCAAAGTCAGAAACCCAAAAGTCTTTGTTGACGCAGAACGTTTCAAATGAGAGTTTGGCCGGTGAGCGCCGCAGACACGTGACTGGAGAGGAGTCCAAGCCAGAGACCATGGGTCTGTCGGGCCCGGACCTCGACTCTGTCAAGGAGCAATTGGCAAAACATCTAAGAACAAGTATTTTGTCCAAAAGGATCTCGACAGAGAATCGTTTGGACCTCAGCAGCTCAGCAACCGGCACAAACTTCTCTCAGACTGAACTGGGAGACACGTCAACAGAAGGTGTCAAAGATCTTAGTTCAGGGGATGTGGAAGATACTTGGGTCGACTTTTATACCTTCGAGTACATCAAGAAGTTTCACAAAAAGGAATTAGAGGGCTGTGTTAAGGATGTGAACATGTCCATCGAGTTCATGAAAGGAACCGGTCTGCTGAAGATCTCAGTGACTGAGAAGTCCAAGCCGGGCTCCAGGTACCTGAAGACAGCAGTGGACAACATTGAGACACTGATGGAGTACTGGGCTTTGTTTCTTAGAGTTCATGAGATCTTTTATGACGAGTCGCTCTCAAAACGGACTCTGACTTCAATCTGCGACGATGCGAACACTATTTGCAGAGACGTTCTGTACATGTTCGAGGACTCTCAGATTAAAGTCATCGGACCCTCGGAGTCCGGCCACCTGTTCTGTATGCTGGTGGAGGATTGTATGTCTAACAGAAAAAGTAAAGACTGGAAGTAAAAATAAATAGATGTAGTTTTATCATTAGCCACAGGAGGGCTCTATCGCCCAAAAATAAACCCTTTTTCTTTCATTTTTGTAAACTTGTGATTAGTTATGTACAGTGCCCGTCCGGTGGTGGCACGGTTGGTAGAGCTGATGCCTCTCAGCAAGTAGGTCGCCGGTTCAAATCCGGGGGGGACTGGGGACCTTTCTGGGTAGAGTTTGCATGTTCTCTCCGTGCATGTGTGGGTTCTCTCCGGGTACTCCGGCTTCC
>JAUBOC010000097.1:178804-189408 GCA_032275365.1 Anablepsoides cearensis | reverse complement strand
CTCTGACTTTTTTTCCTCTCCTTTTGCGCATGAAGTCCGGATGCATGGTGGCGGAGGTATGCACTCTCTGAGTGCTTAGTTTTAACTAGTACTAGCTAGTGCAGTACTTTTAACTTTTAAGTAGTGCCTTGCTTCTTTTTGTGCTAACAAATTGATCATAGCTTCTAGCTAGTGTTTTTTAGCTTTTAGCTAGTTTTATTTTAGCTACTGCTTTGTTAATTTTAGTTAGTGTTTTCTTAATTTTTTTAATTTTAGCTATAGTGCTGTACTTTTAACTAGCACCTTGCTTCATGTTGCTAACAAATTGATAGCTTCTAGCTAGTGTTTTTTAGCTTTTAGCTAGTTTTCTTTTAGCTAGTGCTTAGTTACTTTTTATCTTTAACAACCATTACATGCTAGCTAAATAAATAAATAAATAAATAAATAAATAAATAAATAAATAAATAAATAAATAAATAAATATCATGTTTTTGATTGAAACTTGTCTGTTGTGTTATTTAATAAACAAAGCAGAAGCAGTCGCCATTTTCCCTCATGTTTCCTGTTAACAAAAAAACAAGCCAAAATAAGCTCAGTTCTGATTTATTTAGTCCCGTTTGACAGTTTGTGTTTACCAGAAAACTTGTGGTCCAAACGGGGGCGCCCTCACGGCGGAAAACCCCGGCGGGCTGCGGTGAAGAGGAGGAGGGAGGTTCGTGCTTCGAGCCGCTGCCATTGGCTCCTGCGACGGTATAAATCCAGGGAAATGGCTTTTTTTTAAACCGGCACACAGAGCAGCAGCAGCAGCAGGCGGAGGAGGAGGAGACACCGGAGGACTGAGGCACAGAGACAGGGACACACACACTGTTTTTCGACGTTTACTAACACGTCCAGGATCTGCACGGTTCACTCAATGAAGGACAGACGGTGCGGTCCGGTGTCCTCCCTGAAGTCCGGCATGGATCCCAGCCAGAGCGTGAAGTGTAAGATCGTGGTGGTGGGGGACAGCCAGTGTGGGAAGACCGCCCTGCTTCACGTGTTCGCGAAGGACTGTTTCCCAGAGGTGAGACACCCACACATGGATAGAAGTGGTCCTGAGAACACAAAACTGTCCATTTGTCTTCGTTAGGGGACAGAAATGTGGAGACTGGAAGACATTATGTGTTCATGCATCTTCATGGTAGTTTTAGTTGTTTTAGCTGCTCCAGTTCTGTCTTAGTGGCGTAAATGAATCTAGAAGAGTCGTTTATTATTTGTCTTCATAAAGTCTTGTCCATGTCTTTCAGAGCTATGTCCCCACGGTGTTTGAAAATTACACAGCCAGTTTTGAAATCGACACCCAGAGGATCGAGCTCAGCCTGTGGGACACCTCAGGTAAAAACCCCCATCAACCCACTTCCCATGTCTGCCTCTGTCTCTGTCTGTGAGGACATGTCCCAACATGCAATTTAAAATCAAATATTAACATTTTGACGTCAAAACCGTCCAGTTCAACGGGTTCACCGGTTGATTCTTAAGTCATTTTTACCTCATTTTGATCAATTAAAGTTGTGTTAATCAAGTCTGATGCTCTGGAGACTTGTTCCTCTTGGATCAGGACCTAAAAATGGACTGAGGCGTGTTTATTAATTTCACAGAAACGTGTAAAATTCTGAGCAGAGCAAACAAATAGTGACAAACTAACTTGCACATCTGGCCAACACATCCTGACATTCTTTCTACTTCCTTTTTTTCCAATCCCAGAAATGTTGCACAACTTTTATTTTGTTTAGTTGTACAAATACACTTCTGTGTGTGTGTGTGTGATGGGCGGGGACGAGCCGGGCGCCAGCTGTTGCGGGTCTCCAGCCTGGAATTCCTGAGCGATGTCTGAATAACTTTCTCAAATGTTCGGAGCAGCTTGAAACATTTTTCTTTGGGGGGGCGGGAAGGAGTCCGGTTACAGAGTCCCAGATTCTGATCCAGGCTGAGTAGGTTTCCTGACATCTTTTTTTTCTGACTTTGGCAACGGCAAGAAACAACAGTGCAGATTTATATAAGTGAAAATGTAAATCGATGAGAACCATCCATAACGGGAGGTTTTTGGGTGCTGGTGGGGTGTTTCCTATTAGATCAGTATAATTTAGATGGAGCCAGATCCCCCCCTCACCCTACCCCCCACTGTCAGTCCTAACACACTCACACACCTAGTGACCGATTGATGCAGCTTTCAGCTTCACTGGTCCCTTTGTAAGACACCCCCCTTCCATCGCCCCTCTAGCCAAACCAAATCGATCCCCCTTATCTGCTGAGGTGTTCTTGTGAGGACGAAGGGGGGTGCGACCCAGACGCTCTCTTGGACAAAGACCACCGTGCAGACATGAAGATAAACACACCTACGTGTGCAGAGGTGGTCTTTGTTCTACGTTGATGAGTGGTTTGGTGTAATTTGGGCCATTAAGGTAAACGCCTGCTAGTTGTGCAGCGTTCCCATTTTGTCCCACCCAGCCGGTCTGAGCTAGCCAGGTCCCCCACCCCCTGCGTTTGAAGCTCCTGGTTTCTTTCAGAGGAAGAGCTTTTTGTTGCCTCTGAACGAGCAGCAGAAGGTGTTGGTCGGAGCACAAGTACACGGGCCCCCCGAGGCCTGTTCTGACTTAATGAGTTTTTTTAAAAAAAGGAAAATTGAGCCAAGATAATATCACAGAACATTCAGGCAGAAGCTGTCACACAGGCTACAATTAGCTGTCGTTACTGACAGTTCAGGTTTCCAAATGTCAAGAAGAATAATCAACCGTGTCTCTTTGGACAGTCTTGAGAAGCTGGAACTATTAAAGTGGTACAGTTCTAGCAGCTTGTGGTTTGCAACAAATTTTTTCTTAAAACAGTGTTCCTATTAACTACAATAAAAGTCCTAAATTGGAGTTTTAAATGTATCTCCAACTCTGTTATTTCACTGTTCTACTAAAAGTTGTTTGTGACACGTGAAAACTCCTGATTACTTAAAACATGTTAAGATAAGATAAGCCTTTATTGTCATCGTACAGAGCACAATGAAATTGCAGTTAAGATCACCTTGTTCAAGAGACATACATGACAGACACGGGGGGGAACAAGGTAAACAGGTCATTTGCAACGGGGGTCGCGCTACCTTTGCAGTTTGGAAATACACAATAGGAATGGTGAGATAAAAAAATTGCATTTGATCTTACATTTACATCAGAAACATAAAATCATTTGCACAAAAAATACGTTAATTACATTTTACAGTTAAGCACGTTGCCATTTTGTAACATGATCCAGTGAATTTTGGGGGTGATGATGATTATGATGAGTTACAGTTGAGACTAAAACATAATGTGTGACAATAAAGTTATATTTTGTATTAGTTTTTATGTTATGCACAATATATAAATTGAAATGTCCAATTGTGAAGTTCAGTAAATTACCGTTGACTGGAGCTAAAGCTATATTAGCGAACAGTTGAAGTAAATAATGTCTAATATTAGGACTATTCAGAGGTCCTTTTAACAGAGAAAATACTCTTATTTATAAACATTTGCTATTTTGCCATCTAATAAATTCCAATTAAATTTCATTTAGAGCATTGCCAAGGTTTCTTAGTTTAATTTTCCATTGAGAGTTGCTGAAAAGTTTCCAGAAATTTACCATAAAGGAACTTTACTCTGCCCAGGTCGGTAGTTGACAGCAAGATATTCCATGTTTGTTGTACTCATTATAGCATTTCCTTGGAAACATTTTGTTTGATAAAACTGACAGCAAGTGAACCGAAACCAAGTATAATGTTGTTGCTGCAGGCCGTGAAACCGAAACTGTGTGCTACAAAACACTTTTTATAATCACGAGAGTTCAGGGGAAACATGAGATTCAGGTTTGTCACATATGGTCATTAATCAAAAAATATCTAAAAGCAGCTTTTTAAAAACATATTCTGTCAACCAGCAATGGGTTTAAGCTTAAATCTGCTCTGGGAGGTTTATTATAAACAGCTTTAGCTCTTTGTTCCACAGTTAAAACTATTCATAAAACGCTTACATTGAAGTGAACTACGAGAAACAGCTCAGAGTTTTCACTACTCTGGAAATCTTTTTTTTTAAACTACAACAAATAGATGTTAAAAAAGTTATCAAAGCAACATGAAAACCTCGGGCTTGGTTTGTTTTTCCCTCAAGGGATATATATGACAATAAAATTTAGTGGGAATCTCTTTGAATAACGGTTCTTTTTGTCTTCTAAACTTCTGCTGTCGGTGTGTGTTAAATCTTGACCTACTTAAAAATGTCTTCTAACAAAAGACTCTATTTTTTTAAAAGCAAATCCAAACTATGCTTTTCTTTTTAAGAGTCTAGCGTCTGCTGCCAGCCGTGCAAAGCTCGACAGCTTAGTTACGGAAATTTTTTCTAACCTCCTTGGAAGCTCAAGCTCTCAGCCACCTTCAGTCCTCTCTGCATCCATTGTTGCCTCGACTCACATTTCTGAGCTCAGCGAATTTGAGCCGCATGTTTGGCATTCTTTGGACTAAAGGTTCCTACTTCCTTCTCGACAAAGACCCCTATTGTATCCATCAGACCCCTCAGATCCTCAACCAAGTGAAAGAAAAGCGGCGTAGATCACCACCTTGTTTCCAAAACTGTGCGGAAACTGAATACTGTTGGAATTTGCCAAACCGGTAGTAGAACAGCGATATCCACTGACCGGACAGGGAAGAGTTACTGGAAAAGATTGGGAAAACAACCTGACTGGGAATGTCATGGAAAGGTTTTCTGTGTGATGTTACACCTTGAGTGCAGGATCTGGTGTCATGTCCTCACCAGTTATTTGGGTTTTCTGTTCCTCAAAGTAGATGAGTTGAGAAGTAAATTGAAAGATGAATACCCTTAGGTTTCGTGGAATGAAACAGATTTGTGGCTCTATACGTTCCTACAAACTGACCTTGAAATACTGGGACTAATGGTGCAGAAAAATTCCATTTTGGTACATACTATGAGTTTTGAAGCCATGGTTTGGTACATTTCCAGTAGAAAACCTATTTGGATTGTTAGTGAGTGGCTGCTTAAAACCAAAAATGTATGACTCTATGTACCAATAGTGTTTTTCTTGGTGAAACTGATGAGGAAGAAATAATGAGCATTGTACAAAATATTCATAAAATAAAAGATCAGAAGACTGGGTGGACATGATGCATGGGCCAGCGCCACATAAACCACAACATAGTCAGTTGTGGCAACACATTTGGGCCACAAAAACCAAACCACAACTGGGCCAGTTGTGGTTTGCCATTTTTAAAAACGGTGCCAGACCTGGCCCACACCTGTCTATGTGGGTACAATCTCAAACCCCTGGGTTCTGGATGAATGTCGAACCTTATTGAGATGCTGTAACACTCCTCAAAGTCTCTAAAACAACACATCATATTTTGCTGATTTTCCAGAATTTACAGATTACACAGCAGCGTGTTTACAGCTGCTGATGTCGTGGTAACCACAGCAACTACAGCGAGCATTGGTAGGGGTTATTTTAGTTTAAAATAATTCTTGGCTCTGGTTGGTTTGGAGGCTCTACATGTTTGCGTTCGTGGTTTTAGGAAATGTTTGTTGTTGGTTGTTTAACAGATGTCCCCCCCCCCCCCTCCTGAAAGTTTAACACCACCCATCAGCTCAGCTATGTTAGCTATGTGTTAAAACAGCAGGCCTGTAAACCTGTTGTTATACCTTCAGACTGTCAGTTGCACTTGGTTTATTTCAGGTCTCTGCATGAGATCATTTACTGGGATGGTGTAAATTGTGGTTCCTTAAGCATCGTAAATAATTTAAAGGCTATTCCAGAAGAGAATCATTTGGATTGTCATTAAGACCACAGTAGATGTTTGACCATGTTTTACCTTCTTTCTCTTTTGTGTTTGTGCCCAAGAAGGTTAATTTGCTGTGAGAAGGCAAACAGAGCTGGAGTGTGTGGGGGTGGTAAAGGACAGATGTGTGACAGGGTGTGTGTCGCCCTTCCAGATTTAGAGATCCTGTGGGAGAACAATGACAGCAGCAAATTAGACAACGGTCACCAGGTCTTTGTTGTGTGCTCTGGCTCTGGGATTTCCTCTTATCTCTCCAGTTGGAAGAAAGATGACCTCCACCAGAGATCAGACTTCGACCCAGCCCCAAATCCGCTATAAATTGCAGACAATGAAAATATTTAGTAGAAACAAAGCACTGAAAGTTCTGCATACATAAAATCATGTTTTTCAATTCTTTTAAAAATAACAAATTGTTGATTTATTGTAAAATGTCAGCCGACTCCACCGCTTATCCAGCAGTCTACCACAAGCTGCAACCCCAATTACAAAACATTTCATTGCTAAATACTGCTAACCAACAATAAATGTATAGCTAAACTCTTATTCAGTATAAATTTCAACATGTCAAAGCAGTAACAGTAAAGGAAGACTGACTGAACAGCAATGTTTAGGGTAACGCCAAAATTACTCTTAGCTAACAAAATCAACCAAATGATATTTGAACTCTTGCTAATGCTAACCAAAGCTAATTGAAATGTGAAAGTCTTAGAAAATGCATTAAAAAACAGTAACAGTATACACAAATATGAAAATATGTTTTATAAACAGTAATATTGATATTTTTAATTCTGAAATGACTAACAGCTTTTATGACCATGCTAACAATGCTTTTTTTTAAGTGTTTTAGTTGGCCTCAATTAGCATTATATTTGCTCATGCTAACCAAAGCTAATTCAAATCTTAAATTTGAATATAATTACCTTTTTAGTAATAGTATTTGTTTGAATTATAAAATGACTTGAGCAGCAGTTTTAATAATTTTGTAAACAATACTGTAAGCTAATATAAAACTGTAGCTAGCGCCAACAAGAAAACATTTTAATCCCTGTTAATGCTAATCAAAGCTAATAAATCTCAGAATATTATTTAATATAAATTTAAGTTGTAGAATAGTAGTAACTTTGAATCATAAAATGGCTTTAAGTGGTGACCATCAATAATGTGATAAATACTAATACTAAAATAAAAATGTCTTTGTTTCAAGGAAATAACATTTTTTTTACTTGCTATTAAAGATTGAAGCTTTTTAAACATACTTTTGCACATTTGAGTGAATATACCAAAATCATGAAAATGCAGAAGCTTTTATGCTAATGCTAACCGAACTTTTAACTAACCTGAAATTAGCGTGTTGGCTAACATTGAAAAACTTGAGCATTAGCTACCAAAATGGTATCAGAAGAGTTTTGAATATTCTAAAAAGTAAAAAGGGTAAATCAGCTAAAATTGAAGTGTTTTAAAAGACAACTTTTGTGTACGTATGTGTGCATGCATTTGTGCATACTCAAGCATTCCTGTTTTTTTTGCACCAGGGTTTGGAGAAAATCTCCCGGGGGAGTCTTCAGTTCCCAAACACAGAATTCCATAGATTCTTGGCAGCTCGGTGCTCATGGTTGTTTTTGCTTGTCATAGGATCCTGACCCACCTTGATAAAATGACGCTCCTCTCCTCCCCCCTTTTTTTTCCCTTTCGTCGTTGCCCTTCCTCTCTGGAGACGCTTCAATCTGGCAGAGCGCTGGGCGTTTCCTTCGCACATGGTTTCAATTGAATAAGGGAGACATTTCTTCACTCTAAAGTTCCCAGTTTCTCTCTTCTTTTAGCAGGTTATCTTGCACATTCAGCACATTTTTCTGCTCTTGCCACATTGTTTGTTTTCTCTCCGTGTTGCTATGGATTATAGTTTAACTGGAGTCATGTCATATGAGATTATCCATCAAGGAGTGTAAGCAGTGATTTACTCTTTGTGCTGATTAAACCCTTTTTCCAGGTTTTCTGTAGATTTGCTTTCAGCCTCTGACAAACCTGAATGTAACCTGCAGTGTTTTTTTTGTGATTCTAATTTTTTCTGGTGTTTTTTTTTTTTTTTTTTTTTTTTTTTTTTTTTAGGATGCCCATATTACGACAATGTGAGGCCCCTCTCCTATCCGGACTCCGATGCGGTCCTCATCTGTTTCGACATCAGCAGACCTGAAACCCTTGACAGTGTTTTGAAAAAGGTTGGTTTCTCGTCATTGATTGGATTATCGAATAAACAAGTCTTAAAACAAACGAACAATGCACACCTGAATAAAAACAACTCTTTAGACACATTAATAATACACACTAATAACTGTAAAAACTAGTATTTTACCTTAATGTTTGATTAACAGACAGAAACTGCTGGTTTTACCAGAACTGAGACGTAAACACCACAGTCAGACATGTTTGCGGTCACATTGGACCTTGTGATGTGGAGCTGGTCGCGGTTCTGGATCTGGGAGGCAGCTCGTGTTTAATCCTCAGTGAGGCTGGAAGTCTGAACCTCCAGTACCTCATGTGAAGCTGCCTGGTGGTTAACGCTGACTGACTCTCGTGGTGCCGACTCACAGTCCAGCAGAATGACTAACCAGATCAGCTTCTGGTTTTAGAGGTGGAGTTGTTTTTAAAGCTGCTCTGATGCAAGCTAAAGCCCATGCTGGAATCCAGAAACTTGTTTTTTTTTCTCTAATACATTTTTTTCAATCATAAAATTTTCTTCTGGTTTAAAGAACCAGGTAGTCCCACACATGCACTAACCTTGGCTGCTCCAGAGTTTCCTGAGCCCAATCCAAAGGTGTACCTTGACAGAAACTATCAGACACCATCTGACAGAAAGCTCATTTTGAGTCAATGAGGACTCTCATCGAGGTCCACCAGAGCTCCCCGTCTAGTTTATTTGACTTAAAGTAAGAATGTAGAACGTCATGCCCCCAAGGACATGAAAACTGAAACACTAACCCTCTGGTCTCAGATGCAGCTTAGGCTTTTGAATGCCAGATGCACTAAAGGGATCTCAACGTCCAAGTCTTTAAATCAAATTATACCACAAATATGTGAGTTGTGCTTGTGGTTTTATAGAAACTTGAAGATTAAATTTCAGCCTGAGTCTGTGGAGGTGTTTTAATGAAGAAATGTTTGTGTAGATGCATTGTGCTGAACAACTTCCTGTCTGTGTGTTAATGAACTTGATCCTCTGACCTGCAGCCGGTCCAGAGGCGCATTAGCCTCAGATTAAATCCTCCTGAGAGAGGCCATTGATCAGAACAGTTATTGTTCAGGGATTATTTCTAGCTCCTTTCCCTTTTTTTTCAACATGCACATTGCTCTAGGAAGTGCCAGTTTTTATCCTAGTACTTTAAGACCAGGTGACTGGGTGGGTTGGATCTTGTGAAATGTCTCGTCAGGACATTCTAGCCTAAGTTCCTGTATGGGTTTTGTTGCTGATTTGACCATTTTTGCTGTAAAAACAATCTGTTAAAGACACTCTGTAGTGTCTAATCTTGGTCCTTGAGGGCCACTATCCTGCACGTTTTAGATATTTCTCTGCATTCTGGTTCAACCGTCGTTTGTGTTTCTCCACAGTGGAAAGGGGAGATCCAGGAGTTTTGTCCCAACACTAAGATGCTTTTAGTTGGCTGCAAATCAGACCTACGCACTGATCTGAGCACGCTGGTGGAGCTGTCCAACCATCGCCAGACGCCCGTTTCCTACGACCAGGTATTCAGACAATGTCACGTATAACTTCCTAACCTCCTCAGGTTCTAAAGGGATCTCTGACTAGTTTTAAGATTAACATTATTTGATTAAGAAAATTACTTTAACTATATAAAAAACTAAAATACTTTTGACTGTTCAGCCTTTTTAGCTTTCACATTACAGGGTGTCCGCGGGTCCTTAAAAAGTCTTAAAAAGTATTAAATTTGCATATCTAAAATTAAGGCCTTATAAAGTCTTAAATTTGTAAAAAAGTGTGCAAGTTGGTCTTAAATTTGTTACTCAAAGGTCTTAAATTTTGTCAGGCAGAAGCGAGTAAAGTTCTCCGTCTCCCCCCGGTCGTCTCTGCAGCGCATTTCCTTTGAAAAACAAACTTGTGTTGTGATGGATTGACTGACGCTGCTTTCAACCAATAAAAGAACCAGAATCACAGTTTTAGTCAATCAGAGCAGAGCAGGGCGGGTCCTGCTTTCTGAGCGGAATCAGAACTGCAGGTAAACTAATCGGAGTTGAGCAGAGTATTTCACTGACTTTTTTTGACCCGCTACCAGAACCACCCGCCCTGCATGAAGGTAAAGTTATGTGATAAATTATTAAACATCAAGTATTAAACGTATTTGTTCGCGTGTGACCAGTTCACTGCAGCTGAGGAGCTAACTTAGCTGTATCCCCTCCTCCAGAACCGAGCCCGACCTGCCCTGGTCCTTTGTACCTAAAGTCTAACTTTGTGTTAAACGGTTGTGTTCAGTGTCATTATTTTACTATAGAAAGTGCACCTGGCCAAATACACATAAACATTTCACGTTACTTTGATATGTAAACAACGTGAGCAACTTCCACGCGTGACTAAACTCCGGGTCCGACAGAGAGCTCAGCGTCACAGCAGGAGCTCCTCCTGTTTCTCTCATGGTGAGAGACAAGTTGTGGCTGCATTAGTTATTAAACATTTATTAACACAGCAAAGATGTTTATCTCAGTTTAAATTTAATTTTCCCTCAAACTCGTGAAGAACAAGTTAATTCTACAAAATGTTTTAACAATAATGAGG
>JAUBOC010000097.1:115234-130301 GCA_032275365.1 Anablepsoides cearensis | reverse complement strand
ACTAGACTATATGTATAAGCTTTTTTGTATATATATATATATATATATATATATATATATATATATATATACATACATACATACATACATACATACATACACACACACACTGTAAATATACTGTAAATATACAGTAAGCAAGATATACAAAAGTATATCTATGTATATTAAAATAATTGTTGCTATCAAATAACCTAAATAAAACAAGAGAATAAATCTCCTAAAGGTCCACTCTGGGTTTTGGTGCCCCCCAAGATTTTCATTGACCCCCACATAAAAACATTTCTAGGCGCGCCCCTTCTCCCACAAACTTTCCTCTGCTCCAAGTCAAACGACTAAATCCAATGTATTAAATATTTGTTAGTAAAATATAACCTTTTAGACACCATGAAGCGCTAACATTAACTGTTGGGTTAACCTCGCCTCTCTGCTTCCTGGTTATTTCCATACCTGAGCGGTTGTGTGCCGGAGGTTAAACTCCTTCCAGCCGTCAGCCAGGCTCCACAGGACACCGCCGTCCTCCGCCGGGAATATTCTCTTAAACTAACCTGGGCCAGCCGCCTCACTGCTGTTACTAAAGCCATTTCGAGCACTAATAAAAAAAACTACGCGAGGAAACTGAGCAGGACTGGCAGCTTCCTCGTGTCCGACCCACCGAAGGACTTCTCTGAAGTTGCGCGACTTAACACGGCTAGCTGGTTTTAGCTGCGACGAGTCACTCCGTCACGGTCGTCCTCATTGCGTAAAAAGCGGCTCGTTGTCTCCGAATCAATCAGCTGATAAAATTCTGTGTCAGAAAAGACTGAGCAGCCGCAAAAACACCACCCGAGTAGAAGCTTGCAACTGCAGGCCACCGCTCTCAACTATCCAGTCAATACGTTTTCCTTATTATTATACTCACGTAAACGCCGCACTACTTCCTTTTACAACTTCAAAATAAAAGACCTATAAGCTAATATAACTGCCCCATTTTGTTGGAAAACCCCAAATAATTCGCTGAGATTTAATCCCGTCTTTATAATTTAGTAGAGTACAATTACGTAAAAATGTTAATTTTAATGTGATATTAAAAACGGGTTGATTTTGGTTATATTTTGAAAGCAGGATATAAACATTTCCTGTTACGCGCTATCAAGCTTAGCAAAACGTCCCGTTGATTTTGGTCCCGAGGCTGTTCACGTGCGTGCGTACGTATTACGCATCTACGGCTCATTATCAAACTCCATGTCAGCCGAGGTTAAAAGGATCTCCCACTCCTTGCACATGTTGGCCTTAAATGGATCTACAATTAACTGCACTCGTTGACCTTCATATGTGACTACTGACTCATTCCTGGTGCACAAAAAACCTAGAGAATACGTGGTCAATTCAGAATTTTTAAATCCTATTATCAAAATAGGACTAACACATTTGGCTTTCTCATCTCTGTTCTACTAAAGGTAGTTGTTTGGGACATGTGAAAACATCTAAGTACTTAAAAACTATGTGTTTATTGCATTTTCCCAATTATCATTTAAGTATGTCTCCATTTTGTTACTGATGTAAGACTGGGGCTGATGATGGTAGGTTCAAGTTGAGACTAAAACACAGAAAAGCTATAATGTGTGACAATAAAATTATATTTTGTATTAGTTTCTATGTTGTGCACAATATATGGGTTGAAAAAAATCAAACGTGATGTTTAGTGAACTAGCTCTAGAGCTAACACCATGTAAATATACTTTATATTAGCCCAGGAACTTAAGCGAAAGCTAAAAGGCTGCTGAGGTTAAAACGGAACTGTTGTTCTCCATCATTTTTAGCATCAGGCTGAGTCAGTGCGATCTGCTTTCATTTAAAACCTCAGATATTAAAAATTAATAGATTCACAGAGCACCGTGTAAGCTTTACCCAGAATGCTTTAAAGTATTTTTTTAATGCATTTTTTCTGGGTCACTTGTATTTAGAACTGTTAAAGTGTTGCTCAATTTGAGTTTTCGGAGCCGCTCGTGCTGCCAAAGGGGCCACTGAAAACAAACGTCAAAACTCACAACCTTGAACTTTTTGAACTGTTTGAAAGAGGAAGTCAGCATGAGTTCATTTCACAGGAGTGGGTTGACCGTGTGGTTGTTTATCCTCCACTTCACAACAATGTTTATTATAAAACACCTTTCATAATACAGTAATTGGAGCTACAGATATAAACATAAAAAGCAGTTCAAACAGCAGAGGTGCATCTAGATTTTTTCAAATGTGGGGGACGCTGAAAGTTCTGGGTGGGCATAACTAATAATTTAAAAACACATTATTTTAAAGAATTACCAACTGATGTAGCTCAGTCTCATACTTTACAAGCTATTTTACTGATTATATGATGTGTGAATTGAGCTTAGTGCCCATGAGGATAGAAGAAAAAAAATGAGCCCATGAACAGAAATGTGTTTTTAAGTGAAAAATCATGACTAGCCACAAACGTATACAAAGATTTACAGTAATGCCATAAGTTGTTCTTTCATTACAACCTTTTTTCTTTTTGCTCTAAAAAAGTAAATCTTTAATATAAAGGGGTACATTGAACAAAACATGAACTAGAAAAACGTGTAAAGCCATTAGTTCTCATTCTTTTAAAAGCTTTTTTGCTGTGTCCTTTTGCAAACAAAAACAATTATTGTAAATGTCCAAGACTGAGAATAAAAGGACAAAAAAAGGGTGAAGTTGTAATTTATATAGTGATCCATTAATATTTTTGAGAAGGTCTGAGTTCAAAAACTGTGAAACATGACTTTGCTTCACTGTATTTTAACTCTTGGCTGCTCAAAAACAATGTTTTTATGAGGTTTGGGGCAGCTGTGACTGAGTGGTAAGGGGAGTGGTCCTCCAATGCAAGAGTTAGGGGTTCAATTCCTCCACTAATCAGGCACATGTCAAAGTGTCCCTGGGCAAGACACTGAACCCCAACTGCCTCTGATGTGTGTCCCATCAGTGTACAGTATGAATGTGATTTAAGCACTGATTAGTATATAAAATGAACTGTCTGCTTTGTAGACAGTGTTGTGTGAATGGGTAAATGAGGACACAGATTGTAGTGTAAAGCATCCTGAGTATCCTGGTTGGATGGAAAGGCACCGTATAAGTAAAGTGCATTTAATATATTAAAGCAAAATAGATCAGGGAAGTTAAAAATGCACACTAAGCAAAAACTTAGGACTCGAGCATAAAACTGCCTTACTGTAGGGGGCCACCAATTTTTTAGGGGTTGCCATTACCCCCATGAACCATAAAATAGTGGCACCTCTGTGAAGGAACCTTTAGTGGCCTCCAACGCCATGTTTTGATTTTTCTCTCCAGTCCAGGTCACAAATATTGATCGAGCTCTCTTCAATTAACCGGAGTGCTGTTAACCTTTCCCATGTTCCTAAACCCCAGAAAAAAAGGATGTGTACAGTATGGGTTGGGGGACTAGAGTATTTTTTTGTTCTTGGCAATTTGGGGGAGTCAAAGGTCATCTTTATTAGCTGTACACAATCACTGCATCTAAACCTTTATCAGGCCACGACTTGAAGACAAAGTTCATCAAATATCAGTAAGTCTTGAGTCTCGAGAAGGTTGGATTAATCAGTGATAAATTCTCCTTTATGACCATGTTGAGAACATATTAAGGGGCCAACTTGTCTTTCCGAGCTGCTCACAGTTCTTCACAGTGGCCTCAGGTAAGACACAAACACACACTAAAGATTATTAAGAAGTTGGTTAATGAGTAACGAGATGTCAGCGTTGAGCATAAAAAGACGAGAGGAGAGAAAACAGCCTTATACTGTTGTTTACCTTACAGGATGTTGACGTTAGTCCTGCTGTTCCTGACTCTGTCAGGTAAGAACCATTGTGTTAATTTTCAGCAGGGATTACCGCATTTCACTTTTTAACTGTGGGATTGTAAATCTGGATAACTCAAGTATCTTCCTAGTTGATGATCACGTTTGCAGACGATGTGATTTTCTACTTGTCTTAAATATAATACCCGTATTGCTGCTCAAATATTTTGGGTTGACTCCTAATTATGTTTAAAATACATTGTTTATCCTCATTAACAAAATAGAATCTCCGTTGACAAATATGATGTTTTTTACCAAACATGTAACTTAAAAAAAATAATTGTTTGGAAATTTAAAACCTTTCCTAAACAAGTGATTTTGTACCCAACAGTATCAAGTACTGTTTTGTACTGTTGTCAAGTACTGTTCTTATCAGCGTTATTGTTTGTTGCTGTGGCAACAAACTCTTGTTGGGACAAACATCTGACCTCTTTTATGGCTGTACAGAAAACAAGAATGGTTTATTACGATGTTAAGGTTAAAGAACAATATTCTGATGAAGTACAGTCAATTAATATAAAAACTACTACATGATTAAAAGCTATCAAAGGTTTGATATGATCAGTTTTTAGAAAACATATCCAAATGTTTAACAACTTTTTAATAAAATAGAAAACATTTTTAGTTTTTGAACATTGCTTTTCTAACAGGTTTTTATTATTAATAATTTTTTTTCTGTCATCACTGTGCTTTGTAAATGTTCTATTTTGTTCCCTTGAGTTGTTTTAATTCTATCTTTAGGAAAACACAAGTATCTAGCTTTTAATGATCTTCAGCACCAAAACACAGGTCATGTAACTGGACCTGAATCTGAGTAAATTTATTTCCAGGTTTCCAAGCTCTTCCAATTGCAGCCCCAAAACAGCCAGTACTTCCACCAATCCATCAGCTCCCCGAAGACTGTTTGCGGGGTGTCGGACATTCAGACACGAGTGGGCCCGTTCCTGGTGGCTTCAGACAAGGCACCGAGCCCTCCAGGAAATTCCTCGTCGACCTGAACACCGGTCTGGTGAAGGAACACGTCAGTGAGATGGACAGGAGAGTGGGTGAGCAGGAAATCAGTGCTAAGCTAACTCTCAAGACATATGTATGGTTTTATATTTAGTTTCCTTCTGTGTTCCAAATATGGTTTGAGGTTTTGTCTTTCAAATGATGTTAAGAAATCCTAAATAGAATACAACACAAATAAGATTCAGATCCAGAAATATGACTTAATCCCTCTTTTGATGTGATGGGTAACAAATGTATTTTTTTAACCTAAAGAATGATTAAGTCTATCCAAAGATCCACCATTGTAGGTCCAACACTTCTTATTTTATTTATAAGTTGATGATTGTATTTAGATATGTTTCCCTTAAATAAACCTGTCTAACCACAGTATTTCCTGTTTTTTAGTTGCCGACATTCCAGCAAAGAAGCATGGTAAAGGTTGGGTTCGTGAAGAAAACCCCCCTGCTCCTCATCTCCCAGTTAGATTCAGACAGGGAACTGAACCAAAAATGATGATCCCAGTTAGATTCAGACAGGGAACTGAAATAAAAGAGGTGATCCCAGTTGATTTCAGACAGGGAACGGAACCAGAACATGCGATCCCAGTTGGTTTCAGACAGGGAACTGAACCAAAAATGGGAATCCCGGCTGATTTTAGACAGGGAACGGAACCAAGACCAGTGATGCCGGTTGATTTCAGACAGGGAACGGAGCCAAAAATGGGAATCCCGGTTGATTTCAGACAGGGAACTGAACCAAAAATGGGAATCCCGGTTGATTTCAGACAGGGAACTGAACCAAGACCAGTAATGCCGGTTGATTTCAGACAGGGAACTGAACCAAAAATGGGAATCCCGGTTGATTTCAGACAGGGAACTGAACCAAAAATGGGAATCCCGGTTGATTTCAGACAGGGAACTGAACCAAGACCAGTGATGCCGGTTGATTTCAGACAAGGAACTGAGCCAAAAATGGGGATTGCAGTAGGTTTCAGACAGGGAACAGAACCAAAAATGGAGATCCCAAATGGTTTCAGGCAAGGAACAGAACCAGAAGACACAACATATAGAGCACGCTGTAAGGGCAAGATCATCAACAATAAATGCTATCAGTTCAACTCCAAGCCACTGGCCTTTAAAGATGCCCAGGTAGGTTAGACCAGTTATACATCAAGACATATGAAAAGATCTTCCTATTTTTAAAGCTCTTTGTTTAAGTTTTATGGTTGTTGGTTTACAGGCCTTGTGCAGAAATTCGGCCCCCAAAGCTGAGCTTGCATCTGTAACCAACAGTGATCTGCACACTGGTCTAGTTTCTCTGGTGACCAACATGGGCCAGAGAAAGCCCGTGTTGACCTGGTTGGGAGCCACCATCAAGGCAAGTGCTTTGGATACTCACCTCCTCAAATGGATAGTCTAGAAAGTTGTTTTATTTTAAACCTCGGAAAAAGTGATTCCAGGGAAAGTAATAATTTTGATTCAAGGGTTTAGAGACTGTGATGTAAGCAGACTGGCCTCGTACCATGGCACCACAAGGAGGCCAAGGAGAGAGTCATCAGATATGTTATCAACATGACAGATAATATTATCCTTACCTTGGTAAAACATTGACCTTTAAACCTTTAAATAAAAATCTTACAACAGTTTCTGTTCAGTTAGAAAAGGACAGAGCATAATTTGAAAATGTGTTGTAGCAAAACTAGTTTTACTAGTCTACTCTGTCACATTAAAAACGTCCCTTACTATCAGTTTTTTAAAATAAATAAAAACATCTAAAAATAGTTTATCAGACTAATGTTGACAAAATGCATAAATGCAAACATGTGAGACAACCATTAGCAGTTTATGAATTTTATGTGATATGCCTATTGTGCAGGCTGTTATCGTGATGACGATGCAGCCCTAATTGTATGTATGCTTCACACTTCAGAACCAACAGGCCTCGTGGGTTGACAGGTCAGACTGGAGTTACTCTGACTGGATGCCGGGTCACCCCAACATTCACACAGACAAGCCGGTCTGTGTAGAGATGTTCAAGATAGGTATGAAACACACTGTCTACATGTCTTTACCAGTATGTACCTGAGAACACTCTGTTCTTCTCTTTTCAAGTGGGGTTCTGTGGAAAGGTTAATAAATTACAAGTACTTGTTGTAGAAAGCTATTTTGAATGACCTCACATTAGAGTCTAGTTCTGACCAGACTGATAAGCAAAGAGAAAGTCTGAAACCAAAGTACAATAAAATTGTCTTAAGACAGCAGCAATTTCAAAAGTTCCACAGCTGTTGGTGTAAACATGTTTAGAAGTAAGCCTGGATGAGTATGTATTTAATGTCTGTCACTTACGGTGACTAGTTTAAGATAAAAAGTCTAAAGGATAATCTTAGAACAACTCCAACCTCAAAAACCTCACTTAAATGAAATTTTATAAACCTTTACAATCAGTTTTATGTTACATGGCTAAGAACTGCTACAGCTAGCTCAGTTACAATGAACTAGTTGTCTGATCAGAACCAAACTAGTGTTGTTTAAAAAAAAAAAACTATGTACAACAGGTAAGATGTTGACTACAGTATTCCACTCAGTTTTAAGTTGACAAATCAGACATACCAAAAACAGTTGATGTGCTACAATTAGCTCTTTAGCATGTTTGAGCAACTTGTCTGAAATAATTCTGTCTCCACTCACATTTCCAGACGAGAGCTGGTGGACGGCTGCCGACTGCGAGTTCAAGAGGGCGTCCATCTGCTCGTATCCCATCTTTGCATGAAAAACCACAGAAACAAGACGTGCATCGCTAAATCCAATGAAGTGTTCCACAAGTTTGGAAAACCTACCGCATCGTTTGTGTCTCCTTAAATAAAACATAGCATTTTATTCATTTGTTCTGTTTTGTTTTATGATTACTACAGTAAAAACTGCAGACTCGTATCTTAATTTAGACAAGACTTTAATGATCATTTTTCCATGTGTATACAAAGCAGTTTGTACAGATTTAGAGAGCCGAGTTAAAACAATTTGTTAAAATTTTGGTACCTGGAAAGTGCAAAAAAAGGATGATAAAATAAAAATCATGCTGTACATCATATATATAGATACTATATTCATAAATAATCACAGATATACACACATATCCATTTTGTTGACAGACACAAAGGATGCAGCTAAGACAAAAAAACAAAACAAAACAAAAACAGTTTTTGGATTATTTTAATTGAATTGAATATTATTGGTTCCTATTGAACGTGTGGAATGCTGCTTTCAGTTGATTTGTGGGGATGTTTGGCTTAGCTTTAGTCTGGATAAAGGCACTCCGTTTGTTGCAGTCCTGGAGCAACTCAAACAGTGGTCGCATGGTTTAAGGACAAATATGGATAAATAATTTAAAAACAAAACATTCAAAGCACCTTTCACAGTAAATTTCGCTGTGAAGTTTAAATAAAATCATAGACAGAGGAGAAACAGAAAATACTGGAAATAAAAAATAAACACTTCCTCACACACAGTTATGGTGCAAAATAAGTCATTCATTGCTGCTGAAAACACACAAAATCTCCTACGCAACATAAGCAAATCATATGAAATTTAAAAAAACTAAATCAGTCACAATGTGCAGATGTGAATTAGTAAGTGTTGAACTGTAGGAAGACTGGAAACAGGCTGGCTGAGAGAAAAAGAAAAAGAACAAACAGGCACAAATTGACGTATTGCTACAAACACCATCTCCGAAAGCCCTTAAATAATTCCTCCTTCTTTGAACTCATGTTTCAAATGGGCCACACTGAGAAAAATTTAACTGCTGCTCATAAATAAACAGATTCAAGTAACTTAAAAACATTCAGCGAGGCACAGAAGTGCTTTTCTCTCAGATGGAAGTTGTAGAATGTAGTGTTTTACTGATATTTTACTGTTTCTTTTTATTACAAAATAATAAATACAAAAACTAAAATGCCAAATATGAAAGAAAAGATGCCTGGAAGTTGTGTTGCTTTACCAGAAAATGTAAAGATATGATAAAAAAACAAAAACGTATTTGTATTTATTTATTGAAAAAACACAGAAAAGGCGTAGAGTTTGGTTTTGTGGTTGATGTTTTACTGCATAAGGCTGCGCGGAGGCAGCTTCGAGGCAACCGAGGAAAGTCCCACAAACGGTTTAAAAACAGAAATATAAAGTCGATCTGTTCACAAATCGTTTCTTTCTTGTTGCAGAAGGTGCTTTGAGTCGCCTCAGTTTAGAAAAATGTAGTTTGATTCTCACCTGACTGATGAGCTAATAGCTAGTCCATGAGGAGGCCAGGACCTCACTGTTGCAAAGAACTATCAAATTTGATGTATATATAGAGCTAAAAAAATAACTAAAACCTGATTAAAATGTTTCAAAAAATGCATTTACATAAACCGTTTTATTTAGGATTTAAAGATTGCAGCTACCCTATTTGGTTTAGGCTGTGTTTGGACTAGCCATTAGCTTACCAGTTTATTAAAAAACAAAAACATTTAAGAAACAAGAGGTTAATTCTGACCAGGGTGACGAGCTAATGGCTAGTCAGCAAGCGGTCAGGGCCAGAGTGGTTCTTAGAACAACTCTGATCTCAAACATTTCAAAACAGCTCTTGTTTTTATGAACATTTACAGAAAAGTTTGTGGTTATTCTGATAGAAGTATTCCTACAGGAAGAGCTACAGCTAGCTGCTGCTGCTGCTAATTGAACTCATAAATAACCATAGAGTATCTATAACATTACCACAATGTAAAGGTTTGGTCTGCTCTGACTAGCCTTTAGCTGGTTAAACTTTTGATCTAAACTGAGGTTGTCTGAAGAGCGATCTACAGCAGGTAAGATATTATTTGTTAAAAGCCTGGAGTAGATTTACAGTGCTGCTTTGAGCTGTGAAAAATGATGTTTTGGAAGTAGTGAAGGGGATTTACTCAAGGCCAGAACCAGTTCTGTGGTGAAAGCACGGCGCCAGCACCGTACAGTGGGTCCAGAGTGAGAACTGAAAACACATGGTGATGCTCAGAACTCCAGACTCCACAAAAAAAAAAAAAATGCTGCTAACCTTCTTTTTGGGTAAAACCAGAGAGGAATAATGAAGGAACTGAGGGAAACATTTGGCGATGGACGGGAGCGAGGGGAGGAAGTTGGGGTTGGGGTTGGGGGTGGGGCTCAGGGACCAGGAGAAGGGGGCCGGGTCACTTGCAGTCCTCCTTGTAGGTGTTGTATTCGGTCTCCGTTGAGATGTGACTCAGCTTCTTGCTGGAGCCCCACAGCTTCCTTGTGATCTGGGAAGAGCGAAGGAAGAGGAGGAAGGAGAGGGGAAGAGGGTGGGAGGATGGAAAATGAAAAAATGTGAAATCAAAGAGAAGAGGAGAATAAAAAAAGGATGGATGTGAGGATTGGAGTGATTTACTTGTGAGGCAATAAAAAAGGTGAAAATGAGAGTGAGATCAAACATTAAAGTCTATCATGGCACTGAACTCTTATTATGGCTTTAGTCTGCAGGAGTCTTAATTAGTTTGTTTTACAGCGACGCCTCAGGCCCAGTTAACAGGATGAGGTCAGAACAGGAAGTCACAGTTTAGTTTCTAACAGCAGCTGTGCCTCGGCAACGTCAGCTTGTGGTGATTTTACAAACTGAGGGTGGCGCCCGTCCCTGAGGAGGAGAGGTGGGCGAGGGACCGAGCTACGGTTTCTGAGGGCTGGAGGCGGGGCTGAACAGCAGCTGGTCCCGCTGGTGGAGCAGGCGCGTGGGCGAGCGAGCTCGGAGCGGGGCCAGCAGCGGGGACGACATGAGCGGCGAGCCCTCCAGGCTCTGAGCGATGTAGTTCCGCAGCGAGCTCTTTACCTCTGCCGGCTTGCCCACGCCCACGATGATCAGCTTGCCGTCCTGCAGGCCCACCAGGACCTGGCTCTGCTCCTTGGTGACGGAGACGCAGCGGACCGGGACCCGCATGGCCATGGGCTCAGTGCTCAGAGACAGGCTGCAGAGGACAAAAAGGGTTTAAAGGGTCACATGTGGAAAAATACTGCACCTTCAGATAAAGAAGAGGATTATAGTTTTCACCGGTCGATGCTGGAGGATTTTTTATCTGATGTGGAAAAAACTGAACAGATTTTCTGAGTGTGTCCACTTACAAGTAAATGAAATGTGTGACAGAATAAGAAATTCAGAAGAAAACAACGTAAAAATGAATTTGCTCATAATTATTTTCAAATTCTCCACCTGAAAAGCTGTAAAATGGTCTGTAGGTTAATGAAATTTGGCGATTTATCTACTGGCAAAAAGCTAGTTTAGTTTACAAGAGTGCTGCTTTGAAAAGTAGATTTTTATTGGTCTGCAGTGATGTCATCGAGAATCCCAGTTTTATATTTAAGAAGGGGGAATCCCCAGGCTTACTAATGACAAACACTACATGACTGGATTCCATGTAAGGTTTGAAAAAATTATCAACTTCAAAGAGAATTAAAATGATTATTTCTAAAAATCTGTTTGATAATAAAAACTAAAACTTTGAATTTGCCATTTTACTTTTTGGGATTAGAAGATGTCTTTATGGACTTATTACTGCAAAAATCTACATTTTCAGGTTCCTTTTGCAAAGAGACATTTCCTGTAGTTGGTTTTCATACATCTCAGGAGGGGTTCTGGCTCTTTAAATGTTTGTTTGCCTCTGTGTGTCCTGGTCATGGACTGAGACATGTCCTGCCTCTCACACGGTGACTGCTGGCATCAGAGACCCGGAAAGGAAAAGCAGGTGAAACAAATGAAAGAATGGATTCTGGCTCTCTCCATTAATCAGTTATTAATCATAAATATTTGAGACTGATTGTTTCTTTGTAAGTGGTCAAACTTAACACATCAGTTATTTTCACCATCTGTTTAATGATCATGAATCTGATTTTAATTTAATAAAAAGGACCCCATGTGCACTGAAAAAGGGGCTAAGCGTTCTGCACACAATAATTGGATAATGCTCATACGTAAGTGGCCCGGTCAGTCGGTCTACCTCTGATTCAGATTTCTTACAGACAGTGGAAAGTTTTCCTGAGTCTTTACCTGTAGAGGTCACGTATGGACAGGTACCCCTGCTCACTTCCAGTAACCACGTACTCCCCTGTCACGCACATGTCGGTCACCTGCTCCTTCAGAGCTTCGCTGCACAGGTGCTTCCCGTTCACAGAGTAAAGATGAAGAGTGTTTTTATCCTGGTGGGGTGAGGAGGAGCTAAAATAAGCAGCTGTTCCTTGTAGCGTCTAAAAGCTGTTGTCAAAGGTGTTACCTTTAGTGTGGCTTTGCCCTCCAAGCAGGTGTGGACCAGCAGGTGACCCTCCCAGGACACAGCCAGGTGGAGGATGGACAGCTGCAGGGAGCTGTCGCACGGCGGCCGCAGGCACCGCATGTACTGACCCCGCCGGACCGCGTGGATGATCACTGTGCCGTCCTGTCGTACAGAGGGGGGACAGTTTTATGGTGCTAATTCTTCAGAAATACATGATGATCCATTATATTTAAAAAATTAAAAATAACTTTAAACTCCACCAGCTGAGGTAGAACTTCATATTATCAGGACTTAGAAGGCCAATTCAGAACAGTCTGTTTAGTTCTGTGTTTTTATTGTGTGTTTTGGCTCTTTGCTCTGTTGGATGATCCGTTCAATATCCGAAATATTTTTATATATATTACATTTTTTAAAGTAAATTGGAGTTTTCACATCACAAACACGTGCAACTAATTGTACATCTTTTTAATACAAAAGGTAAAGCAAAATGACATCTGTACGTGTTCTTTATGTTTATCCAGAAGCAGTGAGTTACAGTGTTAAAACCACTAAATTCTCCCATCATACGGTTTCTGTTTAAAGGCAGGTCACATTTTATTTTTGTGTTGACAAAAACCTAAATACAAAACAAATGAACAAAAAAAAGCACATCTTGAAGTTCAGCGTGATTTCTTACTCGCGATCCTGACACGGCCATGTCGAGCTCGGTGCTGATGGCGACGCTGACCACCTCGTCTGTGTGTCCGTACAACACCTGGACAGGTTTGGGGGAGAGGCCCACAGGAGCTCCACTCTTTTTAAACAAAGACAACAAAACGTTTCACATGAATTGCAATAATAAAAAAAAGAGACATCTACATTTTTGAACAAGTAAAGCGCGGTTCCTCTGACCTGCTGCAGAACCTGCCACACCATGCAGGTGGTGTCTCTGGAGCCGGAGATCAGGTGGATCCCGCAGTGGTCCGTTGCTAAACAAGTTACGATATCTGAAGGAACAGAAGGTTCAAGAGTACGACTCCTCCATCTTTACCTCAGAGGTCAAAACAATCCAATCTGGACAGACTAAAGAATTGAAGCTTTTCTTTACCCATGTGTCTGATGTGTTGTCCCACTGTCTTGCCTTTAACCAGCGAGGTGACACGAAGGCTGTTGTCCCAGTGTCCCCCACTGAAGAGCAACTTTCCATCATGGGAGACGACAAACAGCCCCGCTGCTACATCCACGCCGGGGGCGAAAGGTCCTGACAGGAAACGCTGAGTTCTGGAGGAAGACGACACAAACACAGGAGGGAAAGACTGAAAAACTTAAAATGCTTTTCTGCTTAATGTTTTTATTGATGATCAGCAGGTCATGGGTCCAAGGATAATGACCCAAAACGCACAGCAAATACCCCCAGATATAGACTCAGAACCAGAACTGAGTCCTGATCTAAATCCTGTTGAACATCTGTGGAAGCAGCTGAAACATCTGGAGTTATTTCAAAGACCCTTATGGGGTTTCCTTCATTGATCTAAAGGGTACAAACAAATTTCAGGAACATTGTTCTCACTTGCTGTTGGACACTGTGGGGTCCTTGATGAAGGTGAAGTAGTTGGAGATGTTCTTGTTGTAAGGCAGCCAGCCATGGGTCCCCATCAGGCAGTTTTGACTCAGCGTCACCTAAAGCCACAAGAAAGATGTAACCGTTTATTATGATCTCTGATTCATTTCTTTCATTTTATCATTCAAACTGGTAAAACATACTGCATCTACCCACCTACAGGTCCTACCAAACTACCTACATAACACAGGCCTGTAGCCAGGGGGTATTCAGGGGGGGCCGGACGAACCGTGCACTTTGATTAAAAGAGGTCAGCATATAGCATTTACTGTTTTTTCTACAGTTGGGCAGTAGACTGGTTCGTACCGAAAACTGTTCTTGATTTTTTCTATGACAAGAATTTTCTGTATATGGTCATACCGGTTCAAATAGCCTGAACGTGTTCAGAAATTAGTGTCCTGCGCTGGAATAACAAGCACCACTTCAGCCAAACTTTTAATATCAGAACACATTTCTCCAGTTGAAGTGATCAGAAGTCGGCAAGACTTTTTGAATGAGGGATTTCAAAAATCCCACAAGCTGTCATTTTAGCAGCAGGTAATCCCGCTGCACCACTGGTTTTCAGTTGGCTGCTTTTTGTGACCCGTGGTGATCACAGACACGCTCCAAATCCTCCTGTCCTTATCTTTTCAATGCGCTGTCAGCTCCTGGACAGCGAGATGCAGTCAGTATGGTGTCTAGATCTGAGATGATGCTCAGATGGGAATCTTTTGTTTATTTATCTTTGATTGAATAAGACACCTCCATGATGTAGACCTACTCCGTGTGTAAAGCTGTAAAGGTCTCCATGTGTGAGTGTGATGCCACAGACCTCGCTGTGAAGCCTTGTTGAATTTTTTCTCCGCCTCACCTGGTTTAGTCACAAGGTCTTCCAGACTTAAGAGGTCAGGGGTGTTTATTGCTTTCAGATTTTTCCATCACCGTAAAAAATTGGTCAAATACGGAAAATATTCTGTTAACGCGACCCCTATAAACACCTCAACAGTTAGACTTCATATTCAATATTAATGATCTTTGCTTAGCTCAGCTCTTTTCCTTCACGACTTCACATGTACTCCCAGGGCAATATTTAACAAAGGGGTAAGCCAGCCATTTTTTAAGTGGAGTTTCAGGTCAAAATTTATAACAGACCTCACATGATGTTAGTGCTTTATATATGTTGTTGAGAATGACTCTCAGCTACTATCACATTTTATACCAGATTTGTTTCAGTTATGCTTCAGTTATCTTTGCAAACGGTGTGATAAATGAAAGATGTAATAACATCTTGTGATTAGGCCTGTCGCGATAGTCAATAAATCAATTAATTGAACGATAAGTTTTTTTGAGGTCGATAAGAAAAAT
>JAUBOC010000097.1:98527-108557 GCA_032275365.1 Anablepsoides cearensis | reverse complement strand
CAGGAGGCAGCGCACACCCGAACCCAGGGGGTAGACCCTTTCATTCTGGGGTGGAGGGAGAGCAGGCAGCCATGGCCAATGACACCTTTTCACAATAGTGGAACTTAAGCTGGGCCTCACCAGAGCTTTGCGATGCTTATAGATGAAGTCCTCCGGGGACTTGGCCCATTTGGGAAGAACAACATTGTTCACCCTCTCTTTAGAGATCTGGAGGCGGCCTAGATCAAAGCCTGGTTTAATCAAGAATCAAGAAGACAGAGTTAGTTTTTTTCACAAAGATGCTGTGCTTTTCATAAGCCATGCAGTCAGACGTCACCATTTAGGTTCTCCAGAAACTCTGGGAAGTAGAAGAACTCTGGGATGAGCTCCTTGACGTCGTTGGGGTTATCCATGAGGGTCTGCCACGTTGCCGGGATTGAATGGAACTGGCGGTCGGCGCAGTCAAACCTGAATCGAGGTGCCGTGTTAAAGCTTTTGATCTACGGGAATTTTCAGAAGAAGAGAAATATATGAAGGCAAGGAGGACGCCTTACCGTCCGCTTTGCAGCTGGATGTGCAGGGAGGTGAAGGGTTCGGCTCTGATCATGTAGTGCATCACTCCGGCAGCATTTGAGTAGTGCGTGCCGTAATGGAACCTGTCGATGGTCCCTGTTGGGTCCTCAAAGCTTTCATACCTGCCGGACACATCGAAATGTTAGACATCAGAATTTGAGTATTTTTAAATCTTCTGAACACAAAGAGTCTAAAAATGATAAATACTTCTCTCGGACTACTTTAGCGTTGCGTTCATTTTGCACGGCTACTGGCTTCGATAAGTCCCGGAACACCCGTGGGTCAGAGAGGTCCAGCTCCTCTGAGGTGTAGTTAGACAGAATCCAAGGAAACTGGACACAAAAACCAAAGATAGTACCTCAAACACTGAGATTTATAGTCTTAGGACAAAGAGAATTCAGCGTCTTTCAGTTTCAGGGTTTTAAAGATGAAGATAAAAGTTGTCTTGATACGTAAAACCTCAGAAATGAAAGGTGATGACCTTTCTTTGTTCTGTGACCGTACTCTGGATTGTTTTAATTCTGGAAATGTATATAAAATAAAGGAAACTAATGAAAATACCACTGGGTACTGGGAGAGGTCGTTGTACGTCCTGCCTGCAATTGTGTTGAGTTGCATCAAATAGTCGAAGTTGGAAATCTCTCGGTTCACCCATTTCTGCAATAAAACACACACAGATGCTCTTTAATGGAATACAACAGTACTTCAGCTAAAGTTAGCTTAGCTTTACAGTCTGCTGGTGTCTACGATGTGAATGAGGAAAATGAAAAGAGGTCGTTTTAACCCATATTGTGCAGAACATAGAAACTAATATAAAGTATAGCTTTATTGTCACACAACTTTTTACCCTCGACTCTGCTTTAGTCTCAAATGTAACCCATCATCATCATCATCATCATCATCCCCAGAATGCCTTACGTCAAAAAAATAATGCTCATGTGTGTAAGTGGAAAATGTAATAAACATATACACAAGTTTTCACATGTCTCAAACAGCAACCTTTCATAGAAAAGACAAATAACATTAATGTCAACATGTGCAAGTAGTCAGAGATGAGAACTTGAATGGGAGCTAATGGGTTTGTTAGCAAAGACACTCTTTGGACGTCTAAAAACAGTGATATGATTTTGTCATTTACCTGTGTAAGTCCAGAGGCTTTGAGGAGTTCTTGTGGTGAACGAGTTCCATAAAGGTTGAGGGATCGCAGCAGCAGCATTCGGCTGTAGACCTTGTTCCTCGCCTGTAAAAAAACAAAAGATGTTTGGTTTTTATGGGGAAAGTAGGGAATATTGTTTTCTTTACTGTTCAGATGAATTCAGAACAGCTTGTCACCTCCTTTTTAAAGTTAAGGAAGTAGTTTGTCTGGTCGATGAGGAAGATCTCCAGAGCAGAACGTCGCAGGTTGTATCGTCTCAGGTGGACCTCTCGTATTTGTGACAGGGGCCATTTGAAGTCGTGACCCACTCCTTCAGGGGGTGAAAAACAGAAGCAATATATATTTTTTGTTTCTTCACACACTGTGTTCTTTCTCTGTTCTTGCTGTCTCCTCACCCTCCTCCTTCTCCTGGCTGCTGTCATAGAAGTAGATGTGTTGGGTGGTGAGTTCCAGGCGGCCGGGGACAACGTCCACCACAGTCACTAGCTCACAGTCCTCGCCCAGCACCAGCTTTTCTTTTTGACCAGCCTCTTCTGCTTCAGCCCTACAGAACACAAAGAAAAACACAAGACATGATTATGAGCTCGTATGTGCTTTTTGTCATATTTATTGTCAGGTTTTTGTCAAACTGACGGGTTGTTCGCAGCAGCAGGATCATCCTCCGGCAGCTCCAAGATGTCGTCTTCCAGATCGCTGACTTTGACCTGCTTCACAGCTTCCAGCAGCAGAGACTCTGGGTTTACACGCTGCTGATGGACACCTGAGGAAATCAGAGATGGTAGGAAATTAAAACTGAGACGGTTCATCCAGAAATGGAGCAGCAGCTGATATAACACAGCAGCTGACAAACTAACAAAACTAATCCGTACAGAGCGTTAAACACCTGAATTTATAGCTCAGCAACGTATTATTCCTGCTGATTACACGGAAGAGAACTCAGTTGAGGTGAATCCGACTAAAATGTAACAAGAAGTTAAGCACGACAAACCAGAGGCCTTACCCAGGTTGTCTCTCAGAGCGCTGGCCTCTCGGTGAGGGTCGAAGTTGTAACTGCGGACCAGCTTCAGCCTCATCCTGGAGTAGTTCTCTGCACTCGACACCCTCCAGTGCATCTCCTCCTGTTGTCTGAGTCACATCAGTCAAAAACACAGAAATAACATTACCCCCCAAAATACAACCATCAGATCCAAAGCTGAACATTAAATCCTCATGCTGCTTTTAGCTATAGCCTTTTGCTATATTTATTTTGAGGCTAAACTTTGGCTACTACTTTTACCTTTAAGCTAAGCTTTTGCTACTTGAAACAATCCTCATGCTATTTTTATCTTAAAGCTGCTTTGTGCTACTTTTATCTTGAAACTAGATTTTTCTTAGCTCACTAATTTTCTCTTGAAGTTAACCTTTTGCTACTTTTACCTTGAAGCTAACTTTGTGCACTTTTTATTTTGAAACAAGCCTCCTGCTACTTTTAGCTCAAAGCTTAACCTTTGCCATTTTGTGACTTGTGCTAACATTCTGCTCCTATTACCTGTGGGATAGCTTTGCTCTTCTTTTAGCTATGAGCTGCTGTTACACATTACTTTATAAGCTACCAAAAAGCATTTTGTTACTTTAACAACTACATTTCAGCTTCAGCAGTTTCCAGCATATCAAAGTTATCTAGTTTACCTAATATTTGTCATCTAGCTGTTAAATTTCACATTCGAGCGTATTCTACTGTGAACAACTCATCTATCTCAAACACATGTTGGTAACGTCGGTACCTGTCGGCCCAGGGACCTCTCTCACACACCAGACCCCGCCGTGCTGCCTTCCACTGCCTGAGGGTGGCGCTGTTCTGGCTGTGCTGCTGCTTCAACATGTTGTTGTAGCGCAGGTTCTCCTGGCGGCCGCGGCGCGAGAAGGGCTCCACAAATTGCTCCTGAAAGAGTTTTCGTTTTAAAAAAGGAATCCAAGTTTGGGACAAACACAAATCACAGACGGACTCTGTGGTCCAGGTGAACTCACCTGGAAGCGGATCTTGCTCTCGCCCCTCTCCCTTTCCCTCTTATGGAGGCTGACCATGAAGGCTTCGTAGCACTCCTTCCAGTACAAAGCCATGCACTCATGACCCTGGCTGAACATCTCAATTTCATACTGCTTCATGTACGGAATGATCTGAAGAAGAAACATCGTCAAAACAAGTTTCTTTCCTGAGAACAACTGAAACAAACTAATCTCTTACGTATTTGTCGAGGTAGACGCGCCACTCGGGCGAGTTGCAGTAAAGCTTGAAGTCCTCGAAAAAGGAGGGACTGCCGTTGGTGTCGGGGAGCTGGGGGAGGTGCAGCTCCATGTAAAGGAGGCGGCTGACTTTGGAGAGCAGCGTTCGCAGCAGCGGAACCAGGAAGGAGTAGATCTCCTCGGTCTGCTCCTGGATGGAGCGCCGCAGGATCCCCTCCAGCTTTCCCAGCAGGTAGCAGGCCTCGTCCTGGCTCGTCACCTCCTTCGTCTGCAGAATGCCGTTGAGCTTAGCCGTTGCCATGGCGCACACCTGGGGACAAGGGAACGCGTTAGAAAATGCCCAGAGGTAGAGAAAAACACAAAGAAAAAAAAAAACAGAAAGTGCACCTCAGGGTCTTCCTGAGCCATGAATCCCAGAAGAAGTCTCAGCCCTACTTGAGAGAGCTGGAACCACTGGGTGCCAGCAGAATACCACACCATGAGGCAGTCCATCAGTGTCACAGTCTCTTCCAGAACCTTCTCCGTCCACAGCCCTGGACTGATCAAACCCTCCGCCTGGAGGAAGTCCTGCACGATGTGAAGCAGCCGGACCGCGTTCTCCGTGTGCTGGGGCAGCGTAGCAGCCGAGGCCTCGCGGTTATCGCTAACCGACCACTCCAGCATGCGCTCCAACAGGCTGGGAGAGAAAAGATGAACAATTAGCAGCTTTAGTTCTCCAGAATCATTCGACACGTTGGAGAGCAGGACGCTGACCTGAGCTTGATCTGGTCGACGGGGAGCAGCAGCTCGTTGGCGGTTCCCAGCTTGGTGAGAGCTGAGAACACCTGGCCACGTTCCAGCCAGGCAGAATCGTCTGAACCCTTGACGCCGCGCCACATCACGCAGAGGAGGATCTCCAGCAGCATGCTGCACAGTTCCTCCTCCGCTCTCTGGGGGCAGACAAACGAGGGACAGAGGGTTCACGTCAGATGAAGCTGTTGTAGGAACCAGAACATTTACACAAATCACCAACCTCGGCGCAGTTGAAGGACTCCCCCAACGAGATGTTGTCACCAAACAGGAAGCTGTCCTCAGTCAGAGAGGAAGAAGCTTCTTTATCGCCGTTGTTTCCAGGAAAAGGCTTTGATGTTTCCAGTGGTGAAGGTGTGCTGGGCATGCTTCCAGGTGTTTGGCTGCCGCTCTCCCCGGGCTCGCCGCTCTGCAGGTGGGACAGGTCCAGCGTCAGGCCCCCGGATTTACCCACCACCCAAGGTTTGACTGGGAGCTGTGGCTCGTTTGAGGCGGAGGAGGACGGGGTGTCCAGCAGCGAGATGACGTCACCGTTCTCCAGGCTGTCCACAGAGCGGGCGTCGCCGATGCTGAGCCGGTCGTCGTCCGGACGGTCCGAGCGGCCGGCGCTGGCCGCCCGTCCCCTCTTCTCCAGCGGCAGCTCCAGGCGGTTGGTGTTCCGGTTCAGGTCCAGGCTGCAGGTGCTGATGGTGTCAGAACCACGCAGCGGCAGGGAGCCGTCGCCTCGGAGGTACAAACGCATGAAGGTGTCCTGCCAGCACTGCTGCTTAGAGATCTGAGTGGCAGCTTCCTGTTGGGACTGAAGCAGCTGGTGCACCTGAGGACAGTTCAGATATGTTACATATGACAGTTCAGACTGCGATTACTGACTTATACAAGTCATTGTGGTGTGGAGCTAATGCTAATGCTAATGTGGAGCTAACACAGAACTAATGCTAGTCAATGCTAATCTAAAGCCTCTTTTACAAAACGCGTCGTTCCAGGCCTAACGTGCGATCTGTCTTCCAAGGAGCATTCAGAAAAAAACACATTTGCAGAAAGGTGAAACAGATCTAACCACCCCTGAGCCGGGAAGCTTGGTAGTAACAGGCCCGGCTCTGCCCACTTCTGAACAGGCGGAACGTGTTTGCGGCTCCAGCTGATGATTTGAATAATGGGAGGGATGATGACGTACTCTCCCCGAGCTCACTGTACCGCGCTATTTAAAGTTTTAAACAAAGTCAAATCGCACCTGACTTTTTCCACTTGCGCACTCGTTTGTTTTTGCTGCGTTGTGGATCATGGCAAACTGGGGTGATGTTGAGACCCGCATTCTCCTTTGCCTGCGCGCAGAGGAGGAGATAAACTTTACGGGGACAGTGAAGGATGTTGTGCTGCTAAAGCGGATTGCTAAACTTATGCAGGAGCATGGATTCAGCGTGACAGAAATCAAGTCACTTTAGAGCTTAAAAATCTGTAAAAAAAGTGGGCACAGGAGGATGGACTGGACCTATTTTGACTTGTGCGACGCAATATGGGGGAAGAGTCATTCAGCGAATCCCACCGCTCTCATCAGCAGCTTGGAGGAAAGAGCAGCACCTCCATGCCCCTCCACCTCATCCACCAGCACCCCCACCAAAGATAACGGTGGAAGCCTCGCTGATGAGCCGTGCACTTAGGGAACGCAGGTAGATGTGGTTAAATACGTAAGAAATATGTAACCGCAGCTGTGGTTTTTTCCACGCCTCTTATCTTCCCGCTCAGTAAAACGATTTGTGAATGCTTCCATTGAGGGCGGGATGTGGCCAGCTTATTCTTTGTTTTATGAATGAACGGACCGGCTTTTAGCGCCATGGTCGTGGATATGTTTTGTGAAAGAGGCTTAACACTAACCCTCCCTACAGTCAAAAACATGCAAGTGCAACTGTCATCTATTAATAATCGTGTTATTTGTTATTGAATAAATACCAAAATTAACTGTTAAAATGTTTTTTGACAATATTGCCCAACACTAGTCCTAAACCTCTTCTGTTAAGGCTCTGTCACTAGCTGTGTTTCCATTACAAAACTTTGTCGATATTTTGTTAATGTCGAAAAAACACAGTTTTGCAGTTGCGGTGTTTCCATTAAGAAAGAAATGCTATTGAAATCACGCGTGAATACGCTTGTTCTCGCGATATTCACACGGTGGATGTAAACAATCATGCATGTTGCTACCACGACACTAGTGATCAGAGGAGACGTCGGTGTCTTTATCGAGGCTTTGGAGCGACAAGCCCCTTATACTTGGGAGCAGATATATATGTGGCGTTTTTGGGAAATTGTAGTCGGTGAGTTTACTACTTTCTTTCAAAACTTCGGCGATTTTACTACCACTTCCTGTTGTCTTTTTCTCTTCATCGTCCTTTGTGCCAGTAGAAACAGCTGGTTCTTGATCACGTGACTCCCGTGATGCGATAAAAGTGTTTCCATTGCAGTTTTGCAAAATACACCAATTTCGACACGGCTGAAAAACCACCTCATCCTAGCGCAAAAACATTTTGTCGAAAAACGAAAGTTTTTTCGAAATTGACGTGTTTCCATTGAGCAAATTTATTTTCAAAATTCTAATTTGCGCATTTTCATGGTCAATGGAAACGCAGCTACTGACAGGAACAGCCACGAGCTGAAGCTCTCTCACCCTCTTGCAGACGATCAGGCGTACATTGGGTCCAGCTCGGTGTGTGAGCTGGACCAGAGCCATCAGGTCCTTATAGTTCACAACTTGATCTGAGAGTAAAAGAGTAAGAATACAAATGGATGTTACGGTTCTGCAGCTGGATACAAATGTTTTGATTAGTCTGAAGAGCCTAAGAGAGGTCAGCTGTTTGAGCGTACCTGTGTGGAGGACCTGATTGAGGAGGCAGCGGATCAGAACGGGAGTGATGTGGAGCTCGGAGAAGACCAGAGACAGACCGCTGTAACCCGCCTCCCTCAGACGCAGACGCTGCTTGTTCTTCTCGTAAACGCGGTCGCAGCGCAGCATGCGCTCAAACAGCTGCAGACAGGAAATGACATCATTTCATCCCAAAAGAATTATTTTACACTCAAGTCTTGACTAGATCCAATCAACTTCAATGATTTAATACACAAAACATCTGGATACATTTAAACAATAAATAGAGAAGATTTCCCTGAAAAAAAAAATAAAAAATCTGCATGAAATTTAGTAAAGTTTTGATTAAAACTGCTTATGATGTTGCAACAGCAGTACCAGTACTACTAGTAATAGAGCAATATTACAACTAGTAGTAGAGTAACAGTATTCCTAGAAATAGAGTACCAGTACTACTTGTAATAGAGTAAAAGTATTACTAATAGTAGAGTAACAGTATTCCTAGAAATAGAGTACCAGTACTACTTGTAATAGAGTAAAAATATTACTAGTATGAGTACAGTAACAGTACTAAAACAGTATAATACCTTTACTAATTAAACTAAGTACAATTACTAATATAACTATTATAGTATTAGTAATGTTACTCTATTACTAATAGTACTAGTAGAACTTGTACAAAGAGTAACAGTATTCATTTCACTCAATGCATCTGAAATTTTGCGTGAAAAGGGGGCATACGCCACCTGCTTATGCACCATTGATACATGAGGTCTTTGAGACCTGTTGATTAGACATTTTAGTGTAAAACATCTCAGCTGAAGTGGCCTGATGGGGACCAATAATCAACTGAATCCAAGCTGCTGAAAATCAACCATTAAACAAATAAATATTTATATTTCAAAAACCTTCAGTGCCATAAAAGTCATAACCATCATCTGAACGGGTCGGACAGTTAGATCTTTGAATGACTGCTGCTGGATGAGGTGTGCAGCAGCACAAAAAAACAACACAAAATGATCTGAATGGCATGTTTAATCTAGACTAGTACCTGTATATCAACTTTTATTTATTTATTTATTTATTTATTTTTAACTTTTTGAAGCGGCCTCACCTTGAAGACAAGCTCTCGCAGTCGATCCGAGTGTTTGTTGTTGAGCAGGAGGGTGTAGCAGGAGTCGGCCGCCGCAGGCTCGAAAAGCAGCAGGAAGAGCTGATCTTTGGCTGGACTGCTCTGCAGCAAACTGAGCAGCATCTCCAACAGAGAGCACAGCTGCAGCACACACAACACATCTGGATTAACCCTCTACACATGACCCGACAGGCTCTGAAATGTCTAGTCTGATAAATACATGGAGGACTAAATTCAAGCATGAAAATCTTTATGGTTTTGACTGTTTATCAAAGATTTAGGTTTTGTTAAAAGGTTTCATGCTTTTCCAGATAAAGTGGAGTTTGTGAAAAGGGTTTGATGAACTGAACAATCAGTATCTTACCTGTTGTAGATGGCTTTTTGAACAACCTCAGTTTGGAAAAATTAAGTTTAATTTGGACCAGATTATCAAGGTTTGAAGTAGCAAAACTCCAGTCCTAATAATGAAAACCACTGAGTCAGCATTAAAACTAAAGGTTCATAGTTTTAGTACATTTTCTGTGTCAAACTTTTTTTGCAAACTTTGTGCTCTTTTATTCATTCATGAATCAAAACAATCAGGAGACAGGTTTAGATTTTGTAACTTTTGTATTAATTAACTTTACGTATAAATATTTTCCCACAGAAACATTCTGTTTGAAAACTGCTTCAGTGATTTTTTGTCTTCTTATGCTACTTAGCTTACAGCTCCCTTTCTGACACTTTTAGCTCTTAGCTAAGACTTAATACTTTTGGCTTAGAGCTACAGCTTTGCTCCTTTTAGCTACCATTTTTCAGTTTTTAGTTTTAGTGTCTGTGTTGCTGGCTCCTGGCTGGCTGTGTGAGCAGGACTCTGGGCTTCCAGATCCTGAAAGCGTAACGTGGCAGACTTACAAATTCTTAAGTGAGTGAATTTTAAATTTAAATGTTTGTGTAGCACTGGATCCTTGTAGGATTCTGATGCCTACATTTAAATCTGTTTCTCCAAACTGAGGTCATCTGCAACAGGTAAGATTCAACTTGAAACCCCACTTCCACTTTGTAGTCATAAATAACTGAACTGTCACTTTTTAATGATTTATGTTTCAGTTGGTTTATGACTTTATTAGTAAATTTTAATATTGTGATGTTTTTATCTGTTAACTGTATTTTACACTTTTATTTCATGTTGCTAAAAGCCCATTGTCGTGGAAATATTTATTTAACAAAGACAGAAATACGTGGTCCAAGGATGAAGATACTTTGTGGGATGAACAGCTGAGTTTTATTGCAGCAACAGGAACACAGAACAACATGGAGGAGACTGGCTCTCTGCTCCTCTCAG
>JAUBOC010000097.1:74053-84184 GCA_032275365.1 Anablepsoides cearensis | reverse complement strand
GTGTTAGGTTTAAAAAAATAGTAAAGTTTGGACGTAACACCATGGTAACGACGCGCAGCGTGTCCACGCAAACTTACCTCTTCTTACCGTCCCATTCCCCCCCGTTTATGCAGCCGACACGAGCAGCCTACAGCCCACGTCAACTGCAGCCGACGTCGGCGTGGTCGACGTCGACTGCAACCCATGAATTGAGACACAGCCCTTGTTGGCATACTGAGGCCTACTAATTAAAAACTACTTAAGTTCAGCTGTGTTGAACCAGAGCAGCTCCTAAAACATGCAGGACACCGGCCCTCAAGGACTGACTTTGGACACCACTGCTCTAACCCAATAAAAATATTGAACCCAACTTCAACTGTGGGATAATACAAGAGAAAACACAATATTTTTAAACTAGTGCACCCAGTTTTTGTTTTTAAAAATGATTGAAATTGTACGTTGTGTAATTGTTCACCTGGGAAAAAGAACAGTCCAAACGAACTACTGAAAGCTAGAAGTTCATGATATATATGATCATAATGCCTGGATTGGACCAGAGTTAGAGGAAGTTATAGTTCCTCACATTCATGAAGATCAAAGGAGGTTGTGGAAGCTATTGTTCACGGTGTTATTATGAAGCAGTTAAAAGCAGCTAAAAGTTAAAAGACTTACGGTAGAAGAAAGGAACAAACTCAACGGTGAGAGGTGCTGCCTTGTACTTCTGCCTGCTCCTCTCCACCGTACCCAGCTGCTCCCTAAAGGAACAAAAGTAAAATAAAAACTCAGCGTGAAGTACACTTGGTTTTAGGTTATGCTGTTGAAACACTAAACGAGTTGAGGATTTTTAATTGTTTAAATTGTAATGTTACTGAAGTGATCTCTGACTACTGTCACATGGTAAACTTATGTTATTTCTCTAATCTAGTACAAGCTGTTGTTTGTGACACATAAAAACATCTAATTACTTATGTGTATATTATTATAAAATTTTCATGATGGGTATCAAATGTTTAGCAATTAATGTCTAATACTACCACTAGATCTCTTCAACAAAGAAACGGTGTGCCGTTACCCTCTTGTCCGATGCCTCCAGTTGTGGTACGGGTCGTAGAGGCTCTCGCAGAACGCCAGTGAGTGACGGACGAAGTCTTCCGCCTGACTCTGGTCCATCAGCTCCTTCTCTTTGGTCCTGCTCTTCAGCTGTAACACCACACATGAAGGTGATTACTTTAAAACCGTACGTGATGCAGGATGAGGGTAAAAAGAGGAGCCCTACCTGTTGGATGTACAGTGTTGTCATGGTGATGATGTGATTGATGTAGGAGCATGTGCCAATCTCCTCAACATTAGACAGGTTCCTTTAAAAGAAAACAAATGCACTGATAAAAACAGAATCTTGATGATGTTTTAAAGTTTCTTCTCTCCTGACCTGCAGATGATGATGAGGAACTTCAGCAGCAGCAGAGCCAGATGCTGCTGCTCGGGCTCCAAACCATCAGAGGCCTTTTGGACGCACTGCAGCAGCTGGTGGCGCAGAACCTGCAGGATGTTGTCGGGCAGGAGCGACAACACGGGCGGGACCTCGTCAGGTCTGGAAACATGGAGAGGCAAAGCAGAAGATGTCCCATTAGATATTAATGTCTCGCTGTACTGGAGAGAAACCCAGACCTCCCTCAGGCTTAGTTTGTTCTAAAACGGTGATTTGTTATGAATGCAGCTTGTATTTTCACCTTGAAAGAGGCTTCTCAAAGTCCACATCGAGACACTGCTCATACGAGCCGATGAAGATCTCCAGCCAGATCTTGAAGTAGTCTGGATCCCTCTGAGGAAAGAGGGAAACACATTTAATGAACTTTGTCGACAAACGCTGTGAGACTAAAACTCTCTTTCTACAGCCACCTCTTCCAGCTCTTCTGGGAGGACTCCAAGGTGTTCCCAGACCAGCTGAGAGACATAGTCTCTACAGTCTGGGTCCTGGGACTTCATTGGGGTCTCCTCCCAATTGGACATGTCCAGAACACCTCCCTAGCAGGCATTTTAGCTAGAATCTGTTCTGTTTTACGACACCCTCTTTAGGGCTGCACGATATTAGGAAAACCTGTGATGTGCAATAACACTGCTTAATATTGCGATGACGATATGACTTGCGATAAATAAACAAATACATATATAGTGTTTATATCTTTCTGCTCTGGGTTCAAAGCCAAAAAAAAAAAACAACCTAAAAAAACCTAATCATTTCCATTCCAGCCTGATTTTATTTTTTAAGTATGAAGAGACCTATCCAATTGACCAAATACATGAAGGGCTCCATTAGATTGATGAAATACTTCAAGCTTCCATCTGAATGACAAAACACATAAATGCAAACTTTTGAGTCAACCATTTATTGCAGTTTATGCAGTTGTTGCGATATGCATATTGCGATGCGATTTATTGTGATGACGATGAATTTTCGATATATTGTGCAGCCCTAACCCTCTTTCAGCTTGCGACATCTTTGAACACCCCGCCCATCTTTGGTCGGTCAAATGTTTGTTTATTTTTACTCTACACATAAATGTTATAAACTTCCATTCACTACGTAAGCGGCAGAGGGGTGACCGCAATCATTTTATGAAGCCAGAGGAAGAGACAAAGAATAACTTGAACCGACCTGGATAGAGGAAGTGGACAGCGATGTTACAGCTTCAATATCTGTTGTTGTGTGATGCTTTCAGTCGTATATAACTTTTTCCTCTCCATCACTTTCGAAGCTCACAGAAGCTTAAGAAATTTACGAAGGGGCTGACAGCAATTGTTTTATGAAGCCTAAGGAAGATTAAAGAATAAATTGTGCTGGCTTGAATAGGGGAGATGGGTAAAGATGTTACAGAGTAGCTGTTATTTTCACCATCTCTGGTCCGGTCGCAACTTCTTTCACTTACGTAAATTTCATAAGCTTGAGTGAAGTTAAGGGTAAGGCTGGTCTTAAAGTGTCAACTCCCTCCTCTGAAATTCTACCTAAAAGTCTGTTTCCCTAGGGAGGCGTCCAGGGGTCCTTCTTACCAGATGAACCACTTCAGCTGGTTCCTCTGGATGTGGAGCAGCAACTCTACTCTGAGTCTCTCCTGGAGAACTGAACTTCTCAGCCTGTCTCTATGGCTACTCTGCAGAGAAAACTCATTTGGACCTCCTGGATCTGAGTAAAAAGACTCTCTTTACACCTCAGCTCTGAATCACTATGGGCCAATACAAAGTCTGTGGAAGCCACAATGATCCATCTGTAGACCTCACACTCTATTCTTTGTTCACTGCGAACAAGACCCTGAGATACTTAAAGTCCTCCACTAGAGGCAGATCCTCACATCCAATCCTTTTCAGACCGAGGACCATGACCTCAGTGTGCCTTGAGGAACACGTTCTTACAGTCTACAAAGCACATGTAGACTGGTTTGGCAGACTCCCGTGGCCCATCAAGGACCCCAAAGCAGGTGAAGAGATGACCCTGTGTTCCACGGTGGGGAAAGAACCCTCACTGCTCCTCCTGGATCTGAGGTTCAAACCTGGGCCTAAAACAGTTGTTTCTCAAAGCACCGAGTCCATCTGGCAAAAGAGTGGGAGAGCATCGGGTTCTGCCTGCGTGTCAGAGAGGAAAATCAGCCAAAAACTGAAGCAGGAAGTCTGCGTGGATCTGATGGACCAGACTAGTGAATCCTCCACTGTGAGCACCAGACAGAGAGACATCTGGGAAACAGCAGAAGCTAAACGAGAATAAAAGACTTCTGGGAGAACGTGTCTTTTGTCAGAGTTACCGTAAATCAACACTGAAAGAAGAAGCTCGGTTCTGATCCAAAACTAAAAACAGTTTATAATTTAGGATTATAAATATTCTGATTGTTACAGAAGAATCATTTAAAGATTAATTTAGACCAGCAGCTTAACAGGAGTCAGAGACTAAATAAGTGTCTGTGTGTGTGTATGCGTCTTTGCTACATCATGGGGACCATTTTTTGGAAAAAGACAGCCTTGTGGGGACCGAATGCTCCTCATGGCAAACAAAGCTTGGTTCCCACGGGTACAGATGCTGATTTTGGGTGGTGGGGGGTTAGGTGTAGGAGCAAGGTGAGAATTGAGTTTAGGCTAGATTCAGGGTCAGGTATGTACTGGGGTGGTAAGGTTCAGGCCTTTAGTGTAAAGGGTCAGGGTTAGGGTACAGAAATGACTGGAAAATTAATGGAAGTCAAAGAAAAGTCCCCACAAAGATGGAAAAACCAACGTGTGTGTGAGAGAGAAAGAATGTCCAGTTTTGGGCAGCAGTCTGGGAGCACAGATGCCCATTGAGGGTTTGGACTGTGGCAGGCGGAGGACACACCCTGCTCTGTGTGACTCTGTTTATCCTCGGCTGTCACACACACACACACACACACACACTTGTAAAACCATACACACATACAAGTAGCAATCTCGAGCTCAACAACCCTGTTTCACCTCCCACACTCATCTTGTTCCCGTGTTCTCCTGAGCCTCTGCAGCGTTTTATTACAGTCACGTTACAAACATGACTCAGCAGATCTGCAGCGAGCCTAAAGATCTGTTTAGGTTCTGTGCAAAGCTGCTGAGTCGTGCTCCTAAAGATCTATTTGGGCTGAGCTCTGAAGCGAAGCCGCCACCGCAGATCGATGTGCTCCGTTCTCCAGACGGAGGTTTTATTATTGGTTTGATTGATTTTAAATTGGGATGTGACTGAAAATCTTGAATATAAACAAAATGGAGATTTGTGAGGGAAATACAGTATATTTGGTTTGGTGAGGCTGACTTCCTGTAAGTTAGACCCCAGACCACTTTGTTTGGTTAGAACTAAACCCGATTCATCCAAACTGACATGTTCAAAAAGCTATCTACAACAGGTAAGACACTGACTGTTCATGACCCACAAAACACAGTCCAGGACTTAGCCCCCCTCTGGTCACTTTAGTGTGATTTCTGAGGAGACCAGAACCAGTTCAAACAGCCACCACAGAGTCCAGAACCAAAACCAACTTAATACAAATTGTACTGAATAAAAGCCTCTGCCTTTAGAAGACGTTAAAGTGACTGTGACATCAAATTTTTGTAATAAACATGAATGCATTTTTGGAAAGAGAACATTGATAAAATATTGCAAAACAAATTTCATGTTGCTCAGAATAACGGTTGTTGAGATATTTGCATGTGAAGAAACAGGAAGTGATGTCAAAGGGAAATGTCAGCATGTAAACAGAGCTTTGTTACAAAACAGACTGTAGAGAAGAACCAGATGTGTCTTTAGATTCGTTTAGTCGCTATCAAAGAGAGATGAAGAGTTAAAGTTTAAATAGTTTTGTTTTAATAAACAGAGCAGCAAGTTTATTTTGTTTTTGATGTCACTTCCTGTTTCACTTTGGCTGAGCCAAATTCAAAAGAAAATAGGCCAGTTATGTAACAAAATGTGTAAAATCATGCGTACAATGCCAATTTTCTTAAGAATAAAGATGCTTTCTTTGACTTTTTGTGTTTGAAGGATAGACATGTCACAGGCTCTTTAGGGAAATCACATAAATAAAAGAACAGTTATTAATCTAAAATAATGTTTTATTTTTTTAAGTAACTGTTTGATGCGTCAATGCTTTCAGTCTTCCAAACGCGGTGCCGTTTGGTGGCGGTTCAGTGTCTGTAGGAACCGGTGACCAGGTTGGGTGGAAGTGGTCTGACAGAAACCACAACCGCTCCCCTTCTTGCCTGTGAGGTTTAAACAGTCGGCTGTGGTCTCTCTCCTCCCGCCATGATGTCACTTCTAAAAAGGTGTATTTATAGAAGCCGGTGGGCGGGGCTAAAACCACCCGTCTGATTCCGACACCAGGGTTTATTCATAACTGGGAGGCAAACAGCGAGGAAGGAGCCCGAGGGAGCAAAATGTGACTGAAGGATTTAGCAGTGACTAAGTGCAACAAACCTCAACGCTTTCTCTTCCTCGGCCTGACTGCATGTTTATTTTCCCATCATCCCCTGCTCATTCCTTTGATCCACCTCTGGCTCCCATGAGATCAGCAGTTTATGCAAATCTCTGATGCTTTTTCTCCTCCACCACGTTCAGAGAGAGACTCATGGGGCGGCTGGGGTGACATCACCGTGAATCTTTAAATTTAGACGACTAAAACCCACTGGATGCTGAGGGACAAAAACGTTTCTTTTTCTTTTTTTTTTTATCTGTAGGCGAAGGCTCAGAACATCAGCCGAACTTTCTCTGCAGCAGCTGTGTCTGTCAGATTATGTAATAGTCTTAGTTCTCATAAGTGACCTCACAGCTCTGAACAACTCCCGATTTCAACTCTAAAGCTTGTCTTTAAACATGTTTACACCAAAGCCCAGCCCATCTTCCTTTCTGCACCAGGAACTGTTCAGGTGAACCACATCAAGAGATAAACACACAGCTGATGTCTACCTGCATCAAACTGGACCGACCGGTTCTCCTAAAAGAGCTGATTGTGGTTCAAATGTTTAACAAGTTGTTTAAAAAAAAAGTTCAGCTTTAAGGTAAACAATGCCTCTATTATCTGCTGTCAATCATTTACTAGACCTTCAGCAGGTCTTAAACCAGGTGTGTTGAGCAGGTGTGTGTCCCTGCAGGACCAGGACTGGCCTCCCCCTGGTTCTATGTGATCATAAAGGAAGAACTATATCAGGATACGACTGAGTGTAAAACACCTTTCAGGTCAGCTAAACTGAAATTAGCTGACCCAGTTTAATGTCAGTTCTTGTAATATCAAAGATATTAAAGACAGAAAACGTTTTAAAAACAAGATTCTACTCAGTGAATTTCTCTGCAAGCAGAATCTGCTTCGATACACTGAGTTGGACTTCTGGAGCCATTATCTCAAATATTTCCTGCTCCAGTTCAGGCGTCAAAATGCAAATCTAGAATTTATGGAAACTAAACTGAGACGGGTCCAAGGTGAATCTATTTTAAAGCTAGTTTGTTGCACAGTTTATTTTTATGTAAAAAACTAAATGTAGGCGTCCAGCCTGTGAGGCTCTGTGACTCACAGGAGGAAACTCAGAACCCCCGAGAAGTTAAAAGACATTTAGGAGACTCCCTGAGGAACGCCGTCTGACAAATACTGTAGTTACAGTTCAGTGAGCTTCTGACGTGAACTAGCACCGACTAACTGTAGCACTTCCTGTTGTAATATTATTGTAAAATTCTAACATGAGCAAGCAGCCAAACTCAGCAGCAGACCAACCTCAGAACAGCTGGCAGTAGGTTTGCAACTACTGATTATTTTGGTCAAACCGGATAAGTTTACCTATTAGCCAACAATTATTTTAATTCGTCTCTGCTTCCTGTGGACATTTTACCTCACATGCTTTATTTTAGTCAGTCACACTTAAGTCTCTGCTTTATAAATTAAAACACCCTGTGAACCATCTGGAAATTAGTTTATGTCACTTTACTTACAAAGAATGCAAACATGGAAAAAAAAAAAGAAAAAGCTCAACTTGCGACGTATCGACAATTAAAAAAATCATCCAATTAATTTGTTTTGTTGCCTAATGTGACTCATTGTTGCTGCTCTAACTGTTGGTCCGAATTAAACTGTTTCTCTAAACTGTGGTCATGTAACCGGACCCATAAAATGTGGTTTTCCACAAACATTATTCCAATTAAAAAAATAAATAAAATAAAAAGTTTAACACCTCAATCAGCTGAGTACTAATGTGAGAAATCAGAGATATTAAATACATATACTCATGATTTAGCGTTTTAAAGTGTTGCTTATAGTACAACTACTTGCCATACCCGTGCCTCTAGTGTCAATGCTGCAGCTGTGATCAGTGAGTTTATTAAATCAGATAGTTTATTTAGTTTGGTGCAGAGCAGGGCTGTCAAACTCAAGGGGGCAAAATTACAAACGTAATCCTAACCAAAGACAAATCTCAGTGTTGACTAAAAAAGTAACATAAATGAACCTTTCTGTTAGAGTTAGTAAGCTAAAATATCCATTTAGAAATATTAAACCTTGTTTCATTTAAAAGGATTTAGAACAAACTTTAATGAATAAAAAAATAATAAACAGTAAACAGGCAATCTGCTCGTACAGCTACTAACTTAAAAAAAAATAACTGAAGAAATGACAGAAAAAGACAAAAAACATGAAAGCAGAGTCAAAGTCACTCAGTACCTCAACCTGAGTCGGACCCCTGACCCGTCATTTTTTGGCAGGTTTGATCAGCCCAGTTTCAGAGTAAAAGTCACGAGACAACTCGAGTTAGTTACAAACCAGATCTGACCCAATTAAAACTGCATCAGTGAGGCACCGATAAAACGCTATCACGGGCCAGATCTGGCCCACGGGCCTTCAGTTTGACACATGGTGCAGCGTGTTCTGATGGTGCTTTCTTTTCTGTCTGGGATTTTAGCGAGACACAGATGAATTAATGCATAAAACATTTACCGTTACAGCCCTACCATCTACAGCAGGTTAGATACTGACTGCTCATGAGCTTCTACAAACTGCAGGTTTAGATCGTAGATATTCAGCTTCAATAATAATATTTTTTTTTCCAGTGAGTGGTAACCCGGTGGAACCAGTACTTCACTGGGTGGGTCACAGGGGGGTCTGGACTTCTGACCTGATGAAGCCCACGTGACTCAGAGGTTCTCCTTACAGGTCCTGGAGACCCTCATGTATGCATACAGCTTTGGGACATCCCTCAGCTACGCTTTTCCATTTCAGCCGAGTCAGTGTAAACAAACCTTTGTTAAACCTGCTGACATTTCCGCAGGCGACGGCGACCCGGTCCTAAAACCTCCGTCCAGAACCCACTCCAACAGCTGGCATCAGATGTACTTCCTGTGTCAGCAGCGTGGCGGATTTATTTTGACGAGTCGTCTTGAACGTGAGGAGAACGGCTTCATGGTTGCAGCGAGGGGATTAAAGCCACTGCAGCTGAACTCACGTGAGAAGCAGCTCAGCCTGGGTGGTTTTGATTGGACGTCAGGACGAGGCGCGTGGCTTAATGCGGAGTGAATTAAATCTGGCCGTCAGCTGACTGGCAGAGGAGCTGTTCCTTTTTTTTTTTTTTCCTCTCTGCTATGAAAAACACTGCAGTTTCATCAGGTTCCAGGGTGATGAAGACGAACAAGAAGCAAATAAAACTACAGCAATTAAGATCTAATCAGATCTGTATAATCCATTTAAATCAAAAATATATTTCCTAAACACGTCTGAGTGGTGTGTAGGTTAAAAAGTTAACGGTTACTCTTACATAAGTTTTGGGTCAGAAATCTTGTCACCCTATCGTCTCATTCTGGATCTTGGAGCGGCTGACTGTAGGTGCGACAGTTTGATGGTGTCACAGACTCTTCTTCTGCCCCGCACGGATCATAAAATAGCACGTGAGGGTCGGAACATAGACGCTAAAAAATTATTTATTAAAAACTTATTTTCAGGGTTCCCACAGCTTAAGGCAAATTCAATTTAAGACATTTTAAGATCTCTTTAATGCCACTTGATATGAAATTTAAGACCAACTTCACAATAAACACAAATGTAAAATGAAAACCCAGTTATCAACAATTTTACTCATAATGTTTATTTTAACACAAAACAACTATCTGTGAGAGGCATTCAGTAAGAAAAATAAATAAATCTTACCAATTATTTTAATATTTCCGACAAATTACCATCATCCTAATTCCAATGTGTTATTTTATAAAACCTCTGAAAGATTAATTTAAGACGTTTTAAGGCTTATTAAGGTCTTGTTTTTGGATTGATGAACTCAATGCCTTTTAAGACTTTTTAAGGATCCGCGGGAACCTTGTTTTTTGTTTTGCCTCTAAAAGCTCGGATGCCAATCAAACTACGACACTCTGCAAACTCAGCTGTGCCGAAGGCAGCAACCTCAGCTGCAAACAGGACCCTCCAAAATTAAAACCCTACGCATCCAAACCAGAAGAGCCCAGGAGGACACCCGAGCCAAATATGTCCAACAGACATATCTGCTAGAGGTACTCCTTAACACACACAGGTATGCACGAAAAAGAGAAATACAGTCATATATTGTGATATAAAACAGGGTTCGACAAATCCTATTGCCCGACTGCCCGGGGCAGGTAAAACGCATGTTCGGGCAGGTGGGTGTGTCCCG
>JAUBOC010000097.1:9791-24440 GCA_032275365.1 Anablepsoides cearensis | reverse complement strand
AACTCAATGCATAATAATGGCTCCTGTGCGGCGCACGATAAGTCACGTGATGTCCAATCCAGTAATATATATCAATGCCTGTAGGTGGGAACACCATAGGGAGGTGTTCTGGGCATCTTCAACTGGGAGGAGATCCTGAGGAAGATCCATTGACTAAAGGCTCTGTGCCATTGCTGAGTGCGGCTCCACTCGTATCTCTTTTGATTGGTTCTTCTCAGATGTAGGTGATTTGCCACTGTGACTCATGTCCCCACTCTGTGGGTGATATTGTCAATGCAAAGGAAGCAGTAACGTCTTTTAAAAGTGGGTGGTACACTTACCATGAAGGTGCAGATCTGCTGTTTATCCTTACTCATTCAGTTTTACAGTTAATAAGTTTATTGATAAAAAAAAAATCAACAACTGACTGAGCCTTTTTTAAAATGAAATTGCAGAGACTTGACTTTTTATGTCTAGGCCTGGATTAGATGTCAGCACTCTGCTGGAGGGAGCTAACACACTCAGGCACAGGAGCTGATTAATGACCAAAACCTAAGGTTTGGGAAACTCTAAGTACACTGGTTGGAGTCCTAACTGAGCACAACCTGCTGAACCACCACCAAATAGTGATGTGTATCCATGACAGTGGTCTGTGTGATGCCTGTGGCATTGAACTAGAGACCTCTTTGCACTAGTTAGGCCACTGCTTGGCTCTGAGCAGTCAAAGAAAAATAATTATTGAGGGCCCCTTTATGGATCCTGAGAAGCTCAAAACACTGAGTGTTTCTAAACTTGTTTGATTAAAATTCAATGTTTTACATGGGCCCTGCTCACATGGGTTTTTACCCATCCCCGTTCAACATAATCATGCCTAGGTTGGGTGTGTCAGCAAATTCTGAAATTATTTAAAAAATAAATAAATAAAACTATCACTAGTGATAAAGTTGAAGGTAACTGTTTTAACTATAATAGTATTTTTTTGTCTGTAAATAATACTCATACTGTTGCAGAAAATCGTTGCTTATAGATGTGGCAAAACATTCATATAAATAGAATTGCAGTTACTGCACACTTTAAGTCTAGGAGTTTGTGTAAACTTATGTTGAATTTATTTTTATACTGATTTAAATCAAAGAAAAACAAATGGCCTTGTTGATAGAAGATTTATAGCCCAAAATAAAAGTCAGACAAGCTATAACCACACAAAACACTAAATTAGCAGCTTCCCTTTCATGTAGCCACCTCAGCCTCCTCGGCTTGGATGGCGAGGCATCCAGTACCGATGTCAGGGAAGGTGGAGAAGTGACCGGAATGTCAGCTGGTCACCTGTCAAAGGTGACTCTGAATAACACGATAACGATTAGCCTCGACTATGGTAATCAATAATTACTAAACATAATACGATCTGTGTTTTTGGCCTGGATCATTAAATAGCTATATGATCTCTGAAGGCTAGCTGCTAACTAGTTAGTAATGGCAACTAACAACAGCGATACCTCATTTGTCTGCACAAAGGACACATCTGTACAAACTTTACAAAGAAAAAGTACAATTTCACAAGAGTATGTCCCCCAAATTACGTTTAATAGCTCCCAAAACACATGAAGCACTCACCGGCTTCAGATGTTTCTGAAGATTGTGAAGAGTCACAGTTAGCAGCAGCCAAAACGATGGCTGATAGATCACATTCATTTACCCAAACCAGCTCCAGTCCTGCTGGTTTGAGCCACTCCTGCCGCTGTGGTCCTTCACTGCCCTAAACTCAAGATTTTTAAGCTTGACCCTTGGTGTTCCACCATCATCTGGACGATCTCACTGTAAATTCTCTTGTTTTCAGCATGCACTGAATGAGCACATCCACCAATAACTTCCATCATCCATGGCAGTTCATGCAAGAGAGCCGAGCCTGTGGCAAAGTCACTGCTGTCTCTCAGCTGGTCTGGGATCACATTGAAGTCCTCCCAGAAGAACTGGAAGAGGTGGCTGTGGAAAGAGAGGTCTGGACCTCCCTGATCAGGCTGCTGGCCCTAAATCCTGACTCTGGAGCAAGTGGGTGGAATAATGAGTCAGTTCATTTCACATTTCTACACAAGTTAAAACTCAATTGATGACCAAAAAACCAAACAAACGTTATTTCCGCTCCATCTGTCCTGCCCTCCTCACCCAAAGTGGTCCTAATATTCGGGGAATGTTTGTGGTCAAATTGCAGTTTGACCTTTAATCTCTCATTTAACAGCCAGTAAACAAGCATTAGGTCATTTACTTCTGAGCTCCTGATTCCAAAAGAGAAATAGATTTAGCTAATTGTGCGTTAAATGAAAAAGCACTAAAATAAATGTTATCTACTGAAGCTGCAGCAGGATGTGAAGCGTGTTGATCTGTAAGAACAAACAAGGTTACACCGAGCATTAAATACATATTTCCTGTAGAGGTGAAGCAAAGTACTGAAGATTGAGCAGGATGCAGAACTACTTTGGGATTCTGCAGTACATCAAGGGGGGATGCTTAGAGGTGGGTGGACATCTGGTTGGCCTCTACCTTATCTTCAGAACATGCCTGAAGGTGTGCAGAGCAATAAATAAGAACTTTATAAGTTTCCAAGCAACTTCTTTTAGCTTTAATGCTGTATTTTATTTCAGTTGTTTTCTTACTCTGCATGTTGTCTCCCCCCTCAGGTCCATGCTGCTGCTGTTCACGCTGTTCTTTGTCCCGGGGGTGGTGATGATCATAGCATATGGTCTGATCTCCAGAGAGCTCTACCGAGGGATTCAGTTCGAGCTTTGCCAGAACAAAGAGACAACTGGTGAGATTCATCATTTAAATCCCCTTCACATCAGTGTTTACTAACTTTGGATGCATCACAAATGCATTTCAGTCAGTTTGCTTATGGTCATTGTGTTGCTGGAACACAAATCAACTCAGCATCAGATTGTTCCCTATACTTTGCAGTGTTCATTTTACCCTTTAGCTGCCAAAAAGCAGCCCCACTACCAAGATGCAGTGGGAATGGTGACTTGGTGGGAATCTGCAGTATTTGATTTCCATGAAACTTGTTTGACAGACTAAAGCTTAAATTTGGTCTCATCAAATCACTAGCCGTGGTTCCATCAACATTTTTTATTGCGCATTTTGAAGTATTGCATCAGAAAAAGTGAATGGAAATGGCATGGTTCGAAAAAACTTCCTCTAATTCGTCAAAAAGTTGATACGCTCGCTCGAGGTGTTTTTTTGAAAAATAGTTAATATGCAAAAGGAGAGATGGAAACACATTTGCCTAATAAGTTCTGACGTAGCGAACATTTACCTCACATGGTTGATCAGCTGTTCTAAACAGTACTGGACCGGTACCAGACCCTCCTCCCGCTGTCTGCGTCTTCTCAGTTATTCCCATAACATGTAGAGAATTAAATTTCTTTCTCTACGTCTCCAGACAGCATGTAACATCACCAAAACTAGTTGATATGACAGAATAAGTACAACTTTCCCGATAGCAGCAACACATTCCTGATAACTTCTCTTCATTATCTTCAGATGTGTGGACCCTGCGTCTGACGTAACTGATTCGCTTCAAGCCAGTTGATGGAAACATATCTGATTCGCATTTCTTCATTTTTTTCCTTTTAGCGAAATTTTAAAAATTTGCTCAAAATTTGAATTAAAATTGGATTGAAACAGACTATGGGGTCTTCCACACGCAGTTTGGAAAACTCTACTTAAAGTTTAACCTGAGTTTCATGCAACAGTGGCTGCCTCTTCACCCTCCCATAAAGCTCAGACTGGTGAAGAACAACAAGATGCTGAACAACAGTTGTTGTAGCACAATCTCTCATATAAACCTTAGATTTGTCTCAGAATTAGAATCAGGTCCACAGTTGCTGTAAATACAGTTTCTCATATAAACGTTAGACTGGTAGAATCAGGGCAACATCTGTATGTACAGTCCCTTCCATCCAGCATGTTCTCAGATGTCTTGATGGCTCTATTCTCCTTTTTTGTGGTCACTCAGTTGTGAGAACAACCTGGTAGATTTACACACGTTCACATTTTCCTTCCATTTCTCATATTTAACAGAACTCCTGGGGATGTTTAGGGTCTTGGAAATCATTTTGTATCCATCCTGACTTGGACTTTTCAAAAATCTTGGTTGCTTGAAGTGTCCTTCTGTCTTTGTGGTGTAATGTTAGCCAGGAACACTGACCAGGTGTTCTTATACTGGAATCACCTGAGACACCTCCACTGGCCCCAGATGATTCCCAATCCACTAACTGTGGGACTATTATCACCAAGTTACTCTGTTGACTTAGAGCAGTCACTTTAAAGCTGGATAATTATGAAATCAATTATTTTACAATACATGTTTGTGTTAATTTTTATTACTTTGCACAAATCAGTTTTCACTTTATAATTGAAGGTGTTTTTTGTCAAAAAGGTCAATTGATTTAAAGAAGCAATAAAAGCTGGTAAATACGTTTTTTTTAGAGGCGTCATAAATCCAAACACAACAAACTGCCAACAAGCTTCTCACTCGCATTCAAGTCATTAATTTAATTTATGATGAAAATGTATTTTTCATTTTCGACAGGTCTGCAGTAAATTACATTAACTATAGTGGATATGAAAAAAATTAGTCTTGTCTTCTAACAGATGGAAAACATAATGAAAAAAAAAAAAACAGAAGCTCGTCTGAACCAAAAGGGGGATGTTTGTTTATTTTGCCTCAAGCAGGCAATGACATATTTTTTGAACACCTACAGATTCTGCACCTGTGACATCCAAAATTACACCGCCTCTCAGTTTTCCTATTAGCAAACATGCCTGTTATCCCACAGAATAGGATAACATCTGACATTGTCTTTTCTTGGCATGGACCAAAAGATTCAGTGTAAAAAAAACATTAAATTGTTTCATGTGGTTGATTTGCTTCTGTTTAATGAAACTCACTTCCTGACTCTGCATGTAAAAGTGTTTAACAGAGACCTAACTCAGTCTCTTAGTGCTCAGAGTACAGGTGGAGCATCAGCATCAGCTACTACCACTCCAAAATTTAGCTCAACATCTTTAAAACTGAATAAAATAGTTTTTATTGTTATTATTATTTGGCCAAAACTGATGAGCCGAGATAATCCAACTCTCTCACAGGTTTGGCATATCAAGATGCTGATTGGACAGCAAGACTCTTTCACATATATACCCATCCATTTATCCATAGTAACAAAGATTTTGAGGGCAACTCTTCTGCTCTCGGGGGCGAGGTTATGACTCCAGTAGTTGAACAGAATATATATTTATATTTTACTCTTTATAAAGGGTAGTGCCTCTTTATGGCTGCAGGACCCAGGCACCTGTTCTCCCATGTTTGCTTATATTTGTCTCTCTCTTGGATGGGTTGTACCGAACTGTGTTTTGTTGTGCTTAATGGTACAATGACAAATAAAGCAATCTGAATCTGAATTATGTTTATACAGAAATATTAACACGGCTGCACACAGAGGTATAACATATAACATCTGATTAAGTAGATGCAAACATTGTGGACGGTTACCAAGAAAAAAAAAGTTTTTCCTCCAGACACTGATGTTGTTTATATGCTTTGCTATGTTTGGCTGTATGTTAACTTCTTTACCTTATAGAACCGGTGCTGCACAGGTTGTTTTGTAGCACAGAACATGTCTGAAAAAAAAGTATGTTACAATCTCTAAGAACCTAAATAGTGCAAATCATTAAAACACACTGACAAAGGCACTGAAAGTTATTTTCAATTCCATTAAACTAATGAATGTTTTATTAAAACTTGCTTAGGATTAAAATTTGACTTTGTTTTTTCTCAGGCAAGAGGAATGGCGTAGGGAGGGCTGTGGTAGGTTCAAATGATGACGACGATGGCTGCTACATCCAGGTGTCCAAAAAGCCCTCCTCCTCTGTGGAGCTTCCCACCCTCTCTGCCTCATCCAGCACTGTGCAGCTGAAGACTGAGCGCGCACGTAGTAACACCTCCGAAGCTAAACTTCAAGCCAAGAGGCGAGTCATCCGCATGCTGTTGGTGATCGTAGCCCTCTTCTTCATCTGCTGGATGCCTTTGTATACAGTCAACACCTGGAAGGCCTTTGACCCCATGTCTGCCTCCAAGGCCCTCTCCGGAGCCCCCATCTCCTTCATCCACCTGCTGTCCTACACATCGGCCTGCGTCAACCCCATCATCTACTGCTTCATGAACACTCGTTTCCGCAAGGCCCTGCTGGCCACCTTTGCCTGCTGCTGCCGCAACCGCCTGTGCCGCCGCTGCCGGTGGTGCAGGAGGAGGGAGGGCGAAGACGGCATCAACGCCGCTTCCATGGCCACGTCGATGGTGACCTCCATGTCCAAGTTCAGCTACACCACTGTCAGCTCCACCGGCACCTGCTGAGTCCTGGAGGAGTGTCGCAGCAGAGGCTGTCACTTCGTCCACCCTCTTTTTCTCTTTTTCTTCTCCAATATTCTGTTTTTCACTCCTCATCCCGTGAGTCATGAGCTGAGTAACATCCGCGCCCTCATTTAGAGGCCTTCCTCAAAGGTCTTGCTCAAATTCTGTGTGCATGATCGCAGAAAGCAAGACGGAGAAAAAAAAAGAAGCCATGTTTGTGTGGTGACATTCTTTTACCTCTTTTTATTGGCAGCAACTGCTCTCTTGCATTTTGAAGAGAACAAGTGCCTGTGCTCTTAGTGTAGCTTCATTTGTTATGATTCTTTTGCTGGAATGAACATTTTACTTAAACAAATTTAGAAATATAAATCTTATGTGCATAAATACTGTCTATTTGTTGTGAATGTGCCAATGAAAAATTTGTTGACAGAATATTATATGAGAACAGGATTTATAGCTTTTCAGCTTCTTTTGAGATTGTATCGTATGTTCTGTCTGCCATCAGATTTATTTTAGTAGCTGACCATTATTTACTGATTTCATATGTTGTTTATCTGCAGTGTAGTCATTTGTTTTGTCTTACTGCTAACTTATTTTAAATGTTTGAGTGAAAAATTTGAAAAGGTTCAGGAGCCATGATGAAAAAAATTACGATAAATTATATTTTTATTCAAAACAAAATAAGGGTACGTTCACACTGCAGACAAATGGGACACATATCTGATATTTTCTATTAATCTGATACATATTTGCTGTTTTTCAAAGTGACATCAGTCGGAATGATCATCTGACTTTTACTTCAGTGAAGATCTCTACTTTGATCCAAGTAAGAATATTGATACTAACTCCACATGTCTTCATCTATAGTTGCAGTTGCTTCTTCTTTTTTCTTTTAGTTTTCCATGTCCTGGATGATAGCATATGATAGTAACGTTGGTGTCCATTGGTGACCGTAACAGTACTGTATATGATGCTCTGGAGCAGCCGGCAAGAAGCAGGTTCAAATGTAAAACAATGAACTAAAAAAGTATCTCAGATAATTATTTAATTGACTCTGACGGCACAGCAACTTGCTTGAATCGACATGCTAACAAGTAGCATACATAATTACTTCTGTAAACAGCAAGTTGAAAGTGACGTCATTTCTCCACATGTGGGTTGAATCAGTGCAAAGGAGAGTTCACACTGGAGTCTAATAGAGGTTGCATTTAAAAAATAATGTGAAAGTCCATGCAAAAAATTGGATTTCAGCAAAAAACAAAATAAATTGAATTGATTATTAGGACCTGCAGTGTGAACAAATCCTAAAGTAAACTAAAGCTGCTCAAACATAATTTTCTCAACCTGATATATTGAGATCCTTACACAAGGAAAATCTCTGAAGAGGTTAAAGACAAAAAACTAGGAATATCATTGTTTTTTTTACCCGCTTTTAAAAAGCAGACAAAGGCATTGGTACATTCTGTACTGTCCACTAAGAGATTTAATGGACCTAGCATTATCAACATTAAAGCTATACCGCTCTCATGGGCCTACCACCAGCTGCAAAGTTGTCACAGGTGTCTCAAACCTTTATCAGTATAGTTTCTGTAATTGTTGAGCACTAGTGCTAAACGTTTTTTGGAATTGTCTCCTGTTTTGTTTGACACTTTCCTTTGAAACTTTCATTTATTACAGTTAAAAGTGTTGTAAGTCGATTAGATGCATACTGAATGCAGCCAACATAAACAAACCAATGTGAATTTTTATTGGTACAAATATAAAACCAAGCAGCAGCCGCAGTTCAGTGAAATACTGGTTATAGGTTCCCTGTGGCTCTGGAGCGGCAGCCCATTCCTAAATATTTAAAGGCTACATCTAAAAAAAAGATTAAAAAAACAAAAATAACTGGACGTTTGTAGTTGAAGATGTTTCGCCTCCCATCCCAGGAGTTTTCTCAGTTCTAAACTGGAGTTCTAAGCTTAAACTGTATGAAAAACTGTGTAAGATTAAACTGCTTTCATATGCAGTTTTTTAGATTTACCAAGTCCTGGATGACTGAATCTAGACCAACATATTTATTGAAAACATTCTTAAACCTTTTATCTATTCATTCATTCAGGACCACACACAATAACTATTCTAAAGAGATTGTCACATTATATCAGATTTAGCCAATGGTCGTAGGAGAGTTAAAACAAAACACAATTAATACCAAAACAGAAAATAATCACACCTAGTGTTAACTGTGTTAGTCAATGTAAACAGTACAGCGACTAACAAGACAATTTTTAGCCTCCCAGGAAAAAATATTGTAATCGTTACATATGAGGAGGTGTGTTTAGTTGCCCTAAATTAAATGCACATTGATCAAAAGTTGTTCTACATTCTCCTTGAAACATTTACCTGGAATATCTTATGTTCTGCTCTGGGGTAACATCACGGACTTTCTCAAAAACAAACCAAATATCTGAGAACATAAGATTTTTAAAACTCCACATTATTTTTAGTGTTGTTTGCACTGCTGTGATTTCCAATCACAAAATCTGTAAAAAAATATTTTTTTTGACCACGATTAATTGTGGCATTTACCTAATAATGATTAATAGATGACAATTGCACTTGCATGGTTTTGACTCAGTTACGCTGTGTTTTTTATAATTATACATTCAAATCAGTCAACCTAATTTCTTCGTTTTAACAGGTTAAAAGAGTAAGCTGTGAATTGAAACCCACCGTTTCAACAATGTGAAGTGGCAGCATATCTTTAGTAATGTAATATGTGCTCCACGTTAACTCCTTCCAGCACTTCCTTTGCTGCTTGTATAGGGACAGGTTGACTGAGAGCTTCATGGATTCTTGGCTGCGTAAAATTATTTCAACCTTTCTCTGGAGGAGTTTGTTGTAGCCGTTGTGGCTTTAGTCTGCATTTTCTGGCCTTTGTCATACTTGATTTATGGCAGTATTTCAGGTGATCAAATAATTTTGTACCTTAACGTTAGCTCCTTGTCGCCTTTGGCTATTCCACCACGCAAGCACTCTTGATAAGGCGTCACTCACAAAAACACATCATCATCACGAGACACTAATTACAATAATCACAAAATGCCTAAAAATCGGTGACAGTTGTTCTGACCATTAATTGCACATGATCCAGTTTTGCCTAACCTGGTTTCCAATCTAATACTTTTCAGACCAGACTCAGAAAGTGATCTGACTGGTTTAAAGATTGTCTCGTTTGCTTGGGTCTAGCAGGAAGATTTCCCAAACAATATCTGCATTAATACACCACAGATTTTTCCTCACTAAGTGAATTACTAAAAGCCTAAAAAATTACATTTGAGATATTTGTCAATAGCATGCACATGTAAAAATTGACAAATTAGGAATTATTGCTTATTCATAATATACAAATCTTGTTATATACACTCGGGGCACCACTTCCTTTAAAAAGAAGAACTTTTATAAATCAATGATTTAGAGCTTATCAGTCTCAATGTGTTTTACCCTAAAAAAAATAAGCATTTCATTAGATAAATCCTATTAACTTTATTAAAACACAGACAAGTTTCATTGAAGTCGATACATTCATGTACCATTTATTGAAAGATGAATAGGATAAATTATTGCAAATATGTTGAGAACAGTGTTCCAAGAATAATAAAACTATAACATGACAGGCGTTAATAACTGGCAAGGTACAATAAATCTAATGTGATTGAACCATATACAACTAAAATGTAAACTAGAGATGAGCACAAAATTTATTTAAACAAAATGCATTTTGAAGTAGTAGGTTATATTAGAGTTTTGTGGATAATATTCTAGAGTTTGTCTTTGGGTTGAGATGGGGGAGAAGTATTTATGTCGTAGGGGTGAAGCTGGGAACTAAGCATTCCCAGAATGTAAATTAATGCAAATATTAACAAAATTGGTATTTTATGGCTGGGGTAGAGACAAGATGTCCGGTGAGCAAATTAGAATGACACCAAGTCCTCCCTTAATTATAACAATCTTGTACTTCTGATCTCCTCAAAATGTTGATTTTGTTACAAATTATGTTCCTGTGTTGTTTGTGGAAAAGATGAGGGTTTTCACAGGAATGTGGTCTGTTCAGAGTCCTGTTGGCAAATATTTTAACACGAGTGTTTGTTGGATTGTCACAAAAAAAAAATCTTTGTGCAATGAAGTCAAATTACTGATGACCCTGAAAGTAGCCACAACATCAGATTCTTCAATTCTCAGGTTTTAAACCTAAAAATTGGATCCCAAATCAAACCTGAATACTTCCTGGACTTTATTGATGTGTTTTTACTATTTACACAAACATTTGGAAAGATTTATGCTTCCCTATAAAACACAGAATGAGAGTCTTTTTAACAGTCAGTGTGAGATTTAAGCCAAACTGAAACTCTGTCCATTATTCGAGACGGTTTAGCAGTTACATGTTCAACATATTTTCCATATGATTTTATTATCTGCATACATTAAGATTGTCAATGTCCTTATACACCATTGGAAGATCATTTATGGCAAAACTGTTCTTCAGTGAAAAGCCCTTTTTTATGCCCCCATTAAATATTATTCACTAATTACCATATCCTGGGACAATGTGAGCTTTTATAAATGAGGCTGGCTTTGTGGAACTACAGGAGGTGTGGATTATAACTCGCACAGCATATAATAGAAAATATATCACATTCTGAATCTTAAAGCTGGCTGGTTTAAATATCTCCCTTGGTGGCTCAGAAGCATAAGAGCAACAAGTTGACTTTAACCATTTCAGATCTTACATAAATAACACAAAAACAGGACGAAGGCATCTCAGGATCAACTTGGTCAATCACAACACATCTCTCTGAAACCACACAGTTTAGTTTGTGGAAAAAATCTACCCTACACTGATGCCTTACAGCCAAAAGAAACAAGCTAAAATGAAGGGAAAATTAACAGTTCAGTGTCTGATTTCCTTAAATCGTCTGTTTTAGGCAGACATAAGAGGGTTGTGATGAGCTAGCATGCTGTGTGACGTAAACTGTAAAATACACTCAAAATAATCCCATTAGGTTTAAAAGCTTTCATTTGTCTTTTGCTATTCTCTCAAATAATAATCCAACTTCACATTAGCTAGCAAGTAAGCTAATAGCAGAACAATGTCAATATTTGGATGAAAATAACTTTTGTGTTAAAATTATTTATTATTATTTCATTTTACAAAGAAGCTAACCTTCTGTAAAGACAAAAAGAAAACTTATTTGACAAGAAAATGATGAAGTAAATGTAAAAATATGGAAATGTGTTTGTCTATCCTTCTCTGGTTGTTCAGTGTTGTACAGTAATGTGTGTGTGTGCAAACTCTGTTGTAAAAAACTACAGTGAAAAGAGCTATTAAACATTACAATATAATCATTTAGTTTTTATTTAATGCAACAAGTTGAAACTGTAACACATGAGAAAACGGCAACAAACTCAACAGTTTATTTTTTATTATCTTACTTACACCATATGTTGCTGTATTTTACAGACCAGACAGGATAATCCCTCCAGAGAGTTCTGGGTCTGTCCCAGGGTCTCTTCTCAATGGGACATGCCAGGCAAACCTCCAAAGGGAGGTGTCCAGGAGGCATCCTGATCAGATGATTTCAGCTGACTCAGAAGCAGCAGCCCTCCTCCCAGCTCCCCCCGGATGATGGATGTCCCCACTTTATCTCTAAAGGGCCCAGCATTGTGGATTGGCAACCAGCTGGTTAGTTGTCACATACACCTTCCATAGTCCAATGAAACACACGGCGCCGAGCTCCAAGAATCTTTTGTTCTTTACCTATGTAAATTTTGTAAACTTCTGTAAGCTTAGTAAGGGGAGGGGTTGGGGGGGGGGGGTTAAAGCGTAAATCCTTCCTAAAAGCCTGGACACCAGATGGAAGTACTTTCTGATGACCTCAGCCAGTTGCTTGGAGGTACAACAGTGGATTTCTGGAAGTGGAGTAGTTCTGCCATTGCTGTCTGCTTTTCAGCATAAACAAACATGCCAACAAATGATTTTTTATGCCAACATGGGCGAAATGTTTGGCTAAGCTGTGTGAAGGGGTTGCCAACACAAGGTTGAGAACATGATGCGATTTTTGTCACGAGTTAATGAAAGCAAATTTTGCAGGTTTGTATAGACCATGCAGAGCCCGGCCTCCCAGCAAAGAAAGATTGTTCAGCTGCTTGTATCCAGAATCTGGTTTTTTGGCCCATGATCCAAACCTCATGACCACAGGTGAGGGTTGAAACATAGAAGGACATGTAATTCCAAGGCTTTGCCTTTTGACTCAACTCTTTCTTCACTATGACCGACCAAAGCAACAACCTTATTGCTGAAGATGAGGCTCTGTCTGTGTGGATCCGTCTCCTGCTCCATCACTCATGAAAAAGACTAGATACCTGAACTCCTGCAGCAGAGGCAAAAATTCACCACAACCCAAAAGGAACATTCAACACATTTGCGGTTCAGGATTTTTTTCATAAAATCGCTCAAACACAAACAGCTTTTATTTAAATTGTGAAGTAAGCTTTAAAAACCAATGAGATGATGTTGGTGTAAATGTGTTAGGAGTAAGGCCGAACGTTTCAACTTTGATTAATAGTAGGCAACGTCCAAATTATCGTCATTGACCCTTTTTAATAGCTTCATCCTGGGTTTAGGTTTGGTGATCACTTCAAATGCAACAACCACGGATATAAAGCAGAGCAAATACTGAATCAGGACCTTTTGTTGTGATGATCCTTTCTGCGGTATCATAAACTGCGATCAGACAGGGTCGGTTATGGAAATTAAATCTGCAGTCAGCGTTGCTGTAAATGTATGCTGAATACTGATGCAGACATCAACTCCCGGATGTGGCTGAACAACACGGGGGCAGATGGTCGATCTATGAAAGACTGATCGTGCCTTCTTGTTGTTCTACAATAGCCATACCTCACCTTTTCACTCAATTATTTCCGTGGAGTCTTATGTACTCTCTGCCTTCTGCTGCCAATTATTCTAAGCCCCTACCTAAGTGCAAAGCTCCCTTTCCAGCCTCAGACTAACAAGGTGTTTCTCTGGGACCTTTTCCTGCAGTGCTGGCCTTTGAATTTGTGAAACTGGGCACAAATAGCTCCACAGACACTGAGTCCTTCAGGTCTTTGATCAGTGAAGTTCATTTACTAATATCCTTCACAACAATGTAGTGTTGCAGGACAACAATTAAAATATTCCCATGAAAACAGGCACAAAAAAATAAAATTTCCTGTTTTCAAATAGTCTTGTGTAGAGTACTTACAAATGATTAGAGCCCTGCAGTCGACAGTTTGGAGAATCAAGAGGAAATTTTCATGAAGTAGCTACGCAGGGGGAGGGACATTTACAATGTTACTATCTTCTCTACATACAGTTTTCTTGGAGACACTGAATACTGTCAGTGAGACAGTCTCACTGACTCAGGAGAGAAAACATAAAATTATCAAAAAATATTCAGAAGAACGTTTGGCTGAAGAGACTGTGTAGCTATTGCTAGTATTTACTTTCACACTAAAGTAAATACTTGTATTAAAACTGACCTTTTTAAGAGTTGTTTCATAAGGCTGAAAAACAATAAAAAGGACCATGGATAGAACACTGCTTTAAAAATGACCAACTTATCCCTCTGACAGCCTTCTGTTGCTACAAAAGACAAATTAGTTTTGATTATAACAGTAATCTTAATTTTGAAGCAAAAACATTCATTAAATATTTTTTTACTTAAGTTCCTGCCCTAACCTATGGTCATAAGCTGTGGGTAGTGATAGAAAGAATGAGATCTTGGTTGCAGGCGGTCCAAATGAGGATAACTGGTAAGGATGACTCATGGACACCTCCCTAGGGAGGTGTTGTGAACATGTCGAACTGATTGGACCTTAGAGTGAGACTATGTCTCTCAGCTGAACACCTTGGAGTCCTGCCAGAAGAGCTGGAAGAGGTGGCTGTGGAAAGAAAGGTCTGGAGCTCCCTGATCAAGATGCTGCCCCCGAGACCTGACTCTGGAACAAGATGGATGGATGGATGGATGGATTGATGGCTGGATGGGATGATGGATGGATGGATGGATGGATTGATGGATGGATGGGATGATGGATGGATGGATGGATGGATGGAAGGATGGATGGATGGATGTATGGATGGATGGGATGATGGATGGATGGATGGATGGGATATGTATGTATGTATGTATGTATGTATGTATGTATGTATGTATGTATGTATGTATGTATGTATGTATGTATGTATG
>JAUBOC010000091.1:2180830-2191785 GCA_032275365.1 Anablepsoides cearensis | reverse complement strand
AAGTGAAACATAAATCTGTGGATCTGTGTTTGATTACTCTGGCTGGCTTTCTCAAGGACCAGGATGTGACACAAAAAAATCTGAATTTTGGAACTGAAAGTGAAAGTAGTCAAACTGAATTTTTAATAAACCAAAATACATTTTCAAAGAAAATTAATTCAAAATCAAATCATTAATTTCTGTTTCAATTTAGTGAAATTTATCTTCAAACCAATGCATTTAATTTCAAATTCTGTACATTCAAGTTCAGTTCCTGCTGGCACAAAGTTTATCCCATAAACTAGCAGGTTTTTCTGATGTCATGTATTCCAGGCATTAGACCGTGCCGCCGCTCAGCCGTCTCCCTGCATTAGTCGGTGTGTACGGGGCGAGCCGGGGTGGGTTTTGATTTGCACACTCGCTCTGCTCCAGAGTTGGCACGGCCACTCAGAGATGATAAAACACACCACTTGATGGGCGCTCGTAGCCGCGAGCCCACAGGCTGTTTCACTACAGGATTTTAATTTGTTTTTTTTCCATCTTGTTGTTTTTTTGTTTCTCGCCCCCACTCTTTGCAGTGTGTGTGTGTGTGTGTGTGTGTGTGTGTGTGTGTGTGTGTGTGTGTGTGTGTGTGTGTGTGTGTACGCGTTCTTGCTTTCAGAAAAAGGAGAGCAAGCTGAAATGATGAGTTGAAATGATTTCTGTTTATTTTTTTCTGGAAGAAATTGCGTGTGAAACATTCAGGTTTTAAACAAACGCTCATTTCATCATTTGGACCAATGTTGGTGTGAAATCCCCCCGCTGAGCTCGTAAGTGCTCCATGATCTGCTGTGTTCTTGTCCCTTTTTATTTCTGCAGATAAAATTGCACCAACTGTGCCCGTTGGAGATTATGGATCAAGTTAAATTGACTCTGGTAATCTGATTTTGGCACAAGGACGGAGAATCCTAGATTAAAGTTGTTGCTACAACCCAAACAAAGGATCAGGGCTGTTTAAAGCCGGAGGACGACTGAGGCGTGTTCACACATGGAGCGCAGCAGCACTAATCCACGAGAGCAGGAAAACTAAAGTGACCTCTGTGCTAATATAGTTTCCTGGCTGTAATAAATGGTCATGTCAGAGGGTTAGTCACATTACCCTGTCAGTCAGAGGCAGTAATAAAGAGGTCACAGAGCTGGGCTGTAATATGATAGCAGTAATGAGAAGAAGTGGAGAGGAGGAACATCTGAAGTGCAGCGACAGGAGCCGCGAGCTAACACCCACTGCTTATCTGTGGCCATGATAGTCAGGTCAGGAGCTGAGACCCTCAGTAGCTTTCATTTCAACTTGGGAAATATCTTCATTTATTGTTGCTCTTCCACTGAGCTGCTCACTTGAAGAGATCGCTTCTGAAAACCAGGCTTTGTTTCCCTCATAAAACTGCATTTGTGACTGTGCACATTATGTTGTTTATGGAGTATTAAATCATAATTAGAAATCAAAGCAGAAATATATCAATGGACCAATAAATAAATACACTTAAAATGCACCAAACAAACCAATGTTTTATCATATAATTAACCTTCATAGTTATTTTTCCAGCGTAGTTCCAATAAATTATATATTTTAGCACATCATATACATTTTACTGTTTTTAAATATGTATATTTTATATTTTTATTTTTGCTTGTACATAAATCTGTGTCTTAAATGATTATATTTAATTTAAAATGACACAGGTCAGTATTTTCCTCTGTCTTTGCTTTAAACTAAACTTTAAACTTAAATCTAAACTGAGGCAGCAGCTCAGATGGATCCTGCTCCTTCCTGTCTGTTGACCAATAGGAGAGGAGCTGACCCAAGAAGCTCCGCCCACCTTGTTTACATAATGAGGCAGAAATGCAGGAAGTAATGTAAAAACAGGAGACAGAAATATAAAAAATATAAAAAGACATGGGAAAAATTATTTTAAAAAATGAATATAATCATTTAAGACACAGCACGTACAAGTTAAGGAGAAACATTTAAAGCAGTAAAATTTAAATTATGTTCTAAAATATATAAAAATAGGCATGAAGGTGAATTTAATGATAAAACATTAGGTAAAGTTCCCCTGTTTTAATGGAATTGGTGCTTTTTACGTGTATTTATTTATTTATTGCTCCTTTTTCATATTTCTGATTTTATTTCTAATTCTGTCAGATTCTCTATATTTGTTTAGCTGTGCACACATCGTACCCCACCCTGGCCTCTGCCCCCCCAGTTCTGGTTTAATTTACAGGAGAACACGTTGGAAATGAAGCCAGGTTAATATTATTTATCATCAGGTGGTTTTTACACGTCAGGACTGGTTTCTGTCAGAGCAGAGCTCCTGCAGGAGCTGCTGAGACAACTCTGACACCAACAAGTCCATCCTCAGTGGAAACGTGTTTGAAACTGGAGCGATCAGAGATATCACCTTTCTCCTGATATTCAGGTCAACCAGGAGCTGCAGCATCGTTCTTTCTGCTGCAGACAGGTTAGCTGTAAAAAAAAAAAAATCTACATTGATGAATAATTTTTACACGGTTATTAATGCATTCTGAGTTTCCTGAAACAAACTTATTTTTTCATGTATTAATAATGAAAAGTGACAAAAAATATGTTTTCATCAGTCTCCCCCTGCTGACCAACAGTTAGCATGGATGCTAACGTAGAAAAGCTAACATGATTAGCATTATAATTATAAGTGTAAATTGACACACAAATCAAAGATTAATCTGGTCAGTGGTGTAGTGGCATCAGGAGGTTTCCTGAGCTGCTTGTGGAGAGCACAGCAGGGTCTTCATGCATCAGGAGGAGGGTCTAAATGTCCCCACAGCTGCATGTTTAATGCACTTTTTCTTTGAACTGATAAAGCAAACCATCTTCAGCTAACAGGAACAAAGTCAAGTTGTTTTGTTTTCCAAACTCGGAAGCAGAATTTGGGCTTTTCTTCTGAATCTAAGAACTAAACTGATGACAGAATACAGCTTCCAGCAGCTCTAAACAAGAGTCATTGTTCATGTGTACAACTCACATCCTCAGCTCCACTGCTCATCCCACAGATGCATGATCCTTACTAATGTGGCACCGTTTAAAAGGTGTTTATTTGTTTTATACACTAACGTGTCAGAGCCAGTTCACAGGACAGCATGTTTTAAAGTTTGCTGATGATTCTGTCATCATGTCTCTTTTAAAGTCAGATGACCCTGATCATGGCCCAGTAGTGTCACATTTTATTAACTGCTGTAAGTCATCCTTTCTAGACATAAACGTCAACAAAACCAAAGAAATGATCATTGACTTCAGGAAAAACAAAAAAGCCATTTCTGTGAACATAATGATTAACATGTTGATGTTGTGGAGGAATATAATTTAGTGATGTGCAGATCGATACTGAACTTTATGTTCTAGAATCCATACTAAAATCTAAATATTGATACTTTTAAACTTTTGTTATTTCACATAATGTTCATCATTAACAGGAAAATAGTGGAAAATAACTAAATTATTCCAATCTTGTCTAAATCATATATGGTTTGAGGGAACTACTTTTTTTTTCTGCTTGAGTAATGCATCAGCACAGCTGTGCTCAGTCTCTCTGTCTGTAGATGTACGGCAGGTCATTTTAACATAAAATCTGCTTCATCTGACTGTAATTACATTCTAGATGAGGGGTTCACAAACCTTTTCATGCCATGGCCCCCAAACAGCTTTAGCTCTGGACAGGGACCTTCATGCAAACCCAGAAACAATTGAAAATATACAAAGTAACAATTTTTAAATTGTCAGTATATAACATCACTAAAATAAATATCTGTACTGTAATTGACAACAAACTCTATTCTGACAAACATGTGGACACTGTATGTAAAAAAGCCCATCAATGACTGCACTTTTATCATAAAGGAAGGAGTTTTAACATGGACAGTAGTTTTATGAGAATGTTTTATTGAATCTGTTCTTTTTCTTTTATTTGCTGGTATGGGCTTATTGACACAGAAAAACAAAAAACACATACACCATATTGTCAGTCTTTGAAGTAAAATTACTAATGTCCCATTAAATAACATCACTACTCTCCATAGAAAAAAGAGACTTAAGGAAAGCTCAGGCAGTTCCAGCCGAGCCCAATCAGCCCCTCTTCAGAGTTTTCTCTTTTACCATCAGGACACAGATTTGCTTTAAAAAGATGTCGAACCAACAGATTTAAGAATTCATTTTTACCTGCTGTTGTTGTTATTTTAAATACTTCTTGTTGATTGTTGTGTGTTTGTAGTTTTTATGCTTATACCATGATGGATGTTATGTTTTTTACTGTATTTGTTGTTGATGATTGTTTTTGTTTCCTGCTGGCTGTGACATCCATGAGGATATTAAAGAGAACTTGAACTTGATTTTGTGCTCAGTTTGTGTGGTTTTGGGCAGCTGTTACCCTGGATTTACACTAGATAGTGCTCCACTCCTCTGCGCTGCGGTGCACAGTTCACAGCTGTTTGTTTGCACCCCAATTTAGCGTGTGCTGGGAGGAGATCGCATGATGAATCCAGTGATAAATGTGGAAGTCAGAGCAAATAATGATTAATTCTGTGAAAAATGAACTCCAAACACAGCTGAAAACATTGATATGAAGGCTTTTTATATCTATGGTTGAAACTATATCGCTGTCGTGTTTTTGAAACTTCTGATTTCAAAATAAAATCCACGTGTACCGTGTGTACAGATGCTTCATGCTACGTGTTGCCATCTGTTTCCCAAACAGAACCACACATTCTGACAGCATTTGTGTAGAAATATATCCATATATTTATAAATATAGCTGGGATTTCAACAAAATTAGTCCAGCTTATGGTGTTTTATTTTGAAAATACAGATGTTGTGCTCGTTTATTTTCCTGTTGGTGTGATGTGATCATTGTAGATTAACTCTGGAGCAGCTCCGGCGTCCAGCAAAAATAGGATCGGATCTAGTTTTGGCGGACCATCGTCCGCTCACCGCCGCCGTGCAGTCAGTGTAAATCCTCTCATTGGTTAGAATGGTTGTGTGTTTTACAGCACAGCTAAAAAGCCAGTGTTAATTTATCACCAACCAGTGTTTAATATTCAACAACACTGGGTGTCACATTAACAAACCATGTTAAAATACAGTGTTAAAAGTAACAACAGTGGGTTATTATTGACAAAGGAATTTATGGTGTTAAAAAGGTGAACAGACACACGAGGTGTCAACACACCATAAATCTGAGTGTAAATTTAACACGGTAATGTTGCATTAACACTTACATTAACACGTTTCACAATACTTCTTTCAACACTGCATGGTGTTAAATAACAACACTGTTAAGTGTTATATAAGACTTAACAGTGGGCGGAGTTTATTTAACACTGTCCAGTGTTGAGACAACACTGTGAATTAACACCGACACTGGAAGTCAGTTTACTCAGAAAGTGTTAAAATAACAGTAGAGGGAGTTAAATCAACACCCAAAAGTTTAACACTGAAATTTTAACACTTTGGTTTTGCTGTGTGTGGAGGTTGGACCAGATGGTGCACAGTGGAGCAGCATCTAGTGTAAAATAAAGAGTTCAGATCTGGTCCATCTGCTGATCCAGATCTTTCCAGTTTCAACCTTTAGGTTTTCAGTGTTGATGTTCTTTACTGTCCCCTCAGAGAAGCAGTGTTGGACTCAAACTTCTGATTCCCACTTAATAAAAGAGAGGAAAAGATCAAAACAAACAAAAACTCACACTGCACATCTTCAGCCCTACCCTCCTGCGGCCTCATGTGTCCCTGTTTAAAAGTCTGACAGAGTTTAGAACAAATGAGGTTTTAAAGTGGTTTAGTTTGCAGCGAGCCGCTCTAAACCTTCTGCCTGAGGCCAGAAGTGCACCGGTGCATACTTCCCTCCTAAATGTTGTTTCTTCTGCTCTGGCTGGAAACGACTGGTTCTGACTCTCAGGTTTTTCTGCTTTAGATTTGTAGCTGTGATCAGAGGACACAGCTGTCACTGTGCTTCTGTGTAGATTCTGTTTTTGTCCACATTTAGTGTTGAAGCTATAACTTTACTCTGCTGCTGAAACAGGCAGGAGGATTTGCAGGTATCATAGAACCAAAAAGCAAACGGGCCAGTGTTTGTCTGCTTTAGGCTGTGAGCTAATTCAACTTAGCATATTTTCTGCTCTGACTTCCAGCGAATAAATTAGGAGCATCTAAAAATGAGAAAGTCATCATGCGCTTGTTTGTTGTGTGAGATCACCCAAATAATGGGTCCTAATGATGAATTCTAAAATTTGATTAGAATGTAATGAATATTAAAACGCTGATAATCAACTAATCAACATTATTTCAGCTTCATTTTGTCTGAAAAGAACCAGCGTGCATTAAAAGAATCTGCATGAGTAAGTAAATATCTGAGCAGCTTCTGTCAGACAGGTAAACCTCTCTCTGCTCACCTGAGCTGCGGTGGAGACCATGTTCTGTCTCTGTCAGCAGTAAGGAAGGCATTTTGCTCTTAGCAGGGCTTTTAGGCTTTTAACCAGGCTCCTATTTGCATAAAACTTCATCTAAATGTATTTCAAATCATCTGTCAGAATGAAGGATGGAACAAATTAAGCAGGCGTGGGCACTAAATTGCCTCATTCTCTAATGAACGGATAGTTTCAGGCCTCAAAGGATGGTGGAACGTCCTGATCATGTTTGAGGACGACCCTGCTCACCGTGACCTCTATGACCTCCAGAAGCTCCATGACCCCCCCACCTGATCCCTGTCAGGTCATCTCCAGCACCTAATCCCAGGTGGGGTCAGCTGTTGGCCTGTTTGACGTTGGAGCTTCTGGAGCTCACAGTGGCTGCAGGCAGGTTGGTGACCTGAGGACTGGTGTCAGCAGCCCATGAAACAGGTGGAACAGGAAGTAGAATCAGAATCATCAGACGACAGCAGCAGCCGGTCGATTGTTGTTCATGTTTGTTTGTTTTTAAGGTTAGAGTTTGATGCTCTGCTCATCACACAAACATCTGCTGAAGAAACAAGCAGTGGAACGATAAGCTTAGAGTCTGTTAGTGTGAAGCTCAACTGATTCATTCATTGGTTACTTGAAATATTAATTGGTTAATAAATTGATTGGTTATTTGATTGGGTAAAGGATTGATTGATCAATTTGTTAATTGATTGATCAGTTTGTTAATTGGTTTACTGAATAATTGATTGGACCAATGGATGAAGCTGTGTCCCTGGATTTTTGTTACATTTTATTGTATTTTAGTTCACCTGATTCATTGATTGATTCATTGGTTAATTGTTTTTTTTGTTTGTTTGATTGGTTAATTCAATTATTGATTGATTAATTGATAGATTTGATGAAAAATGAATTGTGTGCACTCTCAGAACAACGGTGAAGCTGTGTCCATGCTTATTGTATTTCAGTTCACCTGATTTATTGATTGATCAATTAATTAATTGATTTATTGATTGATTGATTGATTAACTGGTTAGTTGGTTTATTTAACAATCAATTGGACCAATGGATGAATCAGGACGTTTGTGTGCACTCAGAACCATCATGAATCTGTCTCCTGGGTTTTCTATCACATTTTATTGTATTTTAGTTCTCCTGATTCATTGATTGATTCATCGGTTTGTTTATTGATTGATTGGCTAATTGATTGATTAAATAATTGATTTGATGAACAAAGATTTTTGTGCACTCAGAACTATGGTGAATGTGTGTCCCTGGTTTTCTGTCACATTTTATTGTTTTTCAGTTCACCTGATTAATTGATTGGTTAATTGGTTTGCTGATTGGTTTATTGATTGGTTGGTTAATTGATTTATTTAATAATTGATAGGATCATTGGATGAAGCAGGAGTTGTGTGCCCTCTCAGAGCCACGGTGCAGCTGTTTTTCTCTCAAACTGCAGCAGGAGCAGAGCCTCCCATGCAGGAGAGGAGAAGGTTTCAGCTGAATGTGCTGAAAGCCTCATCCATATGGAGATGGACTTTAAACTCTGACACTGTTGGAGAGCAGATGGAGCCAGAATGGTTCCTAGATCCCAGTCAAGCAAAACATTATCACTCATTCATAATGTTCTGCAACAAGGAGGATTTCATTCTGATGGTTTTACTCTTGATGCAACACAAACAGCAGGATGTGATGTAAGACAGGAAGTTATTTTATGTGTTTTAGTGTTTGATTCAAGCAGCTGAGATCCAGTCAAGCTGATGATTTCATGTTTTCCTGTTTTTATTAGAAGTCTTAAAGCAACAAACAGAAATATTGCTCCCAGGTGTAAACGTGTTGTGAGCCTCCGCTCTCAGTTTCTCTCAGGACTGATTATCTGAAGCAAAACGGAGTCATTTGGGTAATCTAGAACATTTCATCCGGTCTCCAGAGCCCTGTCCTCTCAGCTGTCTCCTCCAGCTCGACGCTGCTACTTTACAAGCTTCTAAATGCTCACTCGCAGGTCCCGACCCCTCACGAGTCCAGACAGGCTCATCAGGCTTCAGATAAACAAGGCAGAGAAGATCCCAGCGGGCTCTTTTCCCAGACACTGATAGCGCCCGACAGCCTGCGTGTGGATCACTCTCACAGACACAAAGTTACGCCGAGCTGCCGGGAATATGGAGATAAGGTGCTCTTTATTTAGCAGCATCAACGTGACGGAGCCAAAAGTGTGACATCACTCCTGGCTCTGCAGCTGCTTTATGGACTCAGCAGATCCAAGGCCAGCAGGAAGCGTCAGTAACGGTAATAAAGCCTGAACTTCGGCTCGTGCTGTCACACACCGCTGCAGAAGATAAAAAAAACCTCCTCAGACTTGTGTTGATAAGGGCCTAATGTGCATCGTTAGCAAAATGTATTTTAGTCACTGAAATTCAATTAATTTTGTTTCCTTTTATCTATTTCTGGCTTTGCTGGTTTCTGGAAGCTTCTATTGTTGGATTCAGTTAGTCTGCCTAACACTCAGCTAAACCCCTGGTGTGTGTGTGTGTGTGTGTGGGGGGGGGGGGGGGGTACAGCTTGATAATCATTTGGACAATGTTCTAACTTTGACACATGTCCTGAATATTTCCTCTCTGCAGGCTGCAGCTAACGATTATTTTAGTAACTGATTAATCTATCGATTATTCTGACGATTAATCCAGTAAATGGATATTTTAAAAAATTGTCATGTTCTGCAGTAATTATTTAAGTTTATTTTATGAGAAAAACAATTATTTAATATTGTGAAGGGATAACCTACACCTGCTGATGATCCTGCTGCAATTAAAGTAAAGTTTCACCAGTTGTATTAATTAATGCATTTTAAGCTTCACTTGTTTGTATTTATGTGTTTGAGGTTTGAGACATTAATTAAAATCTGTCATTGAATCATTTTTAACATCACAGAAAAATCTAAATGCTGTAAATTCGTTATTATGGATTAGAAAACTGAATGTCTTTTTTTAAAGAAATTTACCAAGTAAAATGTGTAATATATCACTTGTTAATCGTAACAAAAAAGTTCTTATTTTTTAAGACAGTTATCAGGTTGGAGCAGTGTCTCATTTAGACAAAAGTTTTATTCTTGACTGCTGAGCTACAAACGAATATAACAGCCATAATGAAGGATAAATTCATAAAAAACATCAGCAAATAATAAAAAACATCCAACTATTTTCTATAAATATTTTTAAACTTGAAATATTCACTCCAAATATCTTATTTAAATTAAGATAAAAGCTTAAATAAATAAATAAATCTGTTGCTGTGTTTTTAATTTTATCTGACGAACTTACAGTAAGTCTTGTTTTTAATCACACAACTTATTAAACACATTATTTAATAAACCCTGCAGCTCACCGTGATGAGTCAGCACAAATAATGTTAAATATACCTCCTCCTTGTACATCTGTAACAGGACAGATTATCACAGATTTACTGTATTTTACAGATGGAACATAAACAAATATCTGTTGTTAACTCTGGACATGTTGGGTACATGCAGCAGCTGTTTTTGTTCTGGTGCAGAAACACGGTTTTTTATAATATAATTACTGGAATTATTTGAGGAAAGGTTTCAGCTCTAGAGAAGATGTAAAGCTGTGTTTCTGACGGGTCCACCTCTTCTGTCTCTCTGTGCCTCAGGATCTGAAGAAGGTGCTGTCTTTCCCCCCGTACCCCGGGGAGTTTCTGCACCCGGTCGTGTACGCCTGCACGGCCGTCATGTTGCTCTGCCTCTTCGCCTCCATCATCACCTACATTGTGCACCACAGGTAAGACTGAACACCTGATGAAGGAGCCACTATATTTATGATGTATCTGTTCAACATCCTTTCACACAAATCTCCAGTTTGAGTAAAGATGTGTACATTCAACCAGTCACACAGGTTCAGACACTTGGAATTAAAAAAAAGCTTTTTCTGCAGGATTGTTGAGATTTTATTGTTTTCAGAGAAGAATTCTGTAAGTTTGATTCATGCTGGACTCATGTTAGCGCCCCTAGTGTTTAAACATGGACCTGCACTCAGTAAACCACAGATGACTGACAGGACCATTGATCTGTATCACTGGATTGGACATTGCCTGTTAGCCGGTATAGCTAGCAACGCGCCGCCATAGGAGTCATTACTGTTCACTGAGTCATGTCAACAAAACAGTACGGTTTTAATGTGGGATGTGCATCAATCTGTCACAAAAACATTCCTAGTGCCTTTATTTCTTATCTGGTTTCTGTAAAATGTGGCTTAAATTAAATCTGAGAAAATCACAGATGTTGTGGTCTGTAAAAATATGTATTTGTCCAAGAGATAAATCTACAAACAGTCTGGGAACTTTTCATTATAGGTTTTTGTTAATGCTTTTATTGTAGAAGCTCCTTTCCACCAGATAAAACTACTGTAAGTACTAGTACTAACTAGTACCAGTGCTTTAAGTGGGCCGGTACGCACCGGTACGCAGTTCCACCACTTCTCAATTTTACCCCTCAGCGTACCGGA
>JAUBOC010000091.1:2068970-2079452 GCA_032275365.1 Anablepsoides cearensis | reverse complement strand
AATAATAATAATAATAATAATAATAATAATAATAATAATAATAATAATAATAATAATAATAATAAAATAAAATAATAATTAGTGATGTCAGATAACATTGGATGTCATAATATCAGATATAATCAGTCTGATATTAGCAGAAAAATGAAAAATCTCTACATATCAGCATTGTTTTTTTCTTCTGATAACAAAAGCTGATAAATTAACGCCTTAATTTGACCAAAAAGTGTTAATAAATGCTTGTGGTTCAGAGACGTTCACCGGTGCACAATTGATGACATCATCAAACTGGATTATCTCAGGGAGAGCATTGTATAAACTATTGTTTGAGACAAATTAAAAATAAATATGGCACTTTTTCCCTAACTTTAGTTAAATGGTTTTTATTTTTGTACAATGTTTACCTATGGAATGTATCCAGTGGGGATCAAAAAGCAGACATAATGTTCCTGACAAGAGATATGTGATGTCAGCTTAAAATCTGATTTTAATATCGGAACCGGAAATTAAGTGTTGAACAATATTGGCATATCGACCAAAGACCTCACCAAGATCCTGCAAAGACCTCCACATTCTGGCTGCTCATTATTAGCATCACATCGTCCTGCATGAAGGAGACAAACAAACACAAACCTGTGCAGAGATCCTCATTTTTTGCACATTAACCAGAATTTAGTTTAAAAAACAGATTTGTTGAGCTCTGCAGGAGGAGGAGCTCTTCCTCAACATTCTGTCTGGTGCAGAGGTCAACAATCAGAGGCTTCAGAGGGTCATCCTGTGGACGTCCTGCTGCTGCTTTCATAATGAGTGCTGGACTTTTTTAGTCCTTCTCTTTTTCCTTTCAGCACCTCAAAGGATTAATCAGAGACTTTTAGATTTGGGTTGGAAATGAGCCGGCGTGCATCCTTCTCCTCCATGTGACCTGAATGCAGCAGCAGCAGCTTTCCTCCCTCTTCATAAGAGCTGCCATGGGATCAGATCAAACACATGTCCTCTGCGCCCGAGGCAATGAAAAAGAAACCCACAAACAAATGAATTAGTAATCGCAAAGGGCAGAAAAACACAAGCAGCCTTTAAAATAAGTGCTCCAAGCACTTTTTATTTGTAATATTCTGCAGCCGTTCTCTGCTTCTTATAATCTTATGCATATTCTGGGAAACAAATCAATTCCCTGATCTCATTACATCCATGTTCATTGTTCTATTACTGATTAGGAGCGACAGAAAATGGCTTCATTTGTTGATTTTTGTGTTATTCCCACCAGGCTGTGTGCCTTTAAGAGTGAAAACACCTGATTGTTGCTGCTGATGCACTTCCTCTGCTCTCTTATCCACCAAATAAAACATAAAAACATGAGCTAAAACCCAAACAGTCCTTAAAGCAGCAATAAGGTGATTGTCTAAAGAATATGTGCATCATGATTAAAGCTGCAGCATTCAGAGGGAATAAATATGTTTGAAAGCACTTTGAATGCTGCGAGTGTTTCTGAGTCAACAGGAGGAAATGGACGAGCTGCAGAGCGATTCATCCACTCCTGCTGCTCCTGCTTACGTCTCCGCTGAGCCATGTCAATCAACTCTAATTGCACATTAAGTTCTGCTTCTGATGTTGACTGGGAGGTCATTAATTCACATGGACACCTCCGTAATAGAGCGGAGTGGCGTAAATACAGTTGCTGTTGGTTTGCAAAGAGCTTAGCAAGCAGCCAGCGTTCCTCGTGCTTTCATTTGATGCTAAGTGCTTCATCAATCACAATCGCAGACAGATCATTAAGAGGCTCCGAGGATGACATGACCAGCTAAACTATCTACAGCAGATTGCTCCAGACCACCCCTCAAACCTTTAATTACATCCAAGGTTGGCAGAATTACAGACACGTGGAGATAAGTGCCTCGCTCAATACAAGCCATTAGTTCAAGAAAGTTGTTAGTCAGGATTTTCAGCGTTTCTCTATGAAGACTTCAAACTGTGCAGCTGGTTCTGTGCAGAGAGAAAAAACTGCTTTCATTTCATTTAACTGTTGTTTTAACCACAAGATTTAACCAAGTGTTTTAAAGGTTTACATGAAATGTTTGACAATAAAAAGAAGCTTCTGCATAAACAGTGGAATAGTTATTTTAAAACAGCAGTTCTGTTAGGAAGTGAGTTTAAACCATCAATAAAAAATGACACAAAGTGTCAGATTTAACCTGGTCAATTGCAGACATGTTAGATCTTGTTTGTCATTGGAAGCAGACAAGATATTCATGCATACAACACATTTTATATTGTATTTCCTGTTGGAGACAGGCCAATTTGTCAGTAATAAAACCTATAGAGTCTTGTTACAAACATCATTTTTGACAACAAGCCCTTAAGACACCATCATTGTCAGATTGTACAGAAATACAACTTATTTTCTTTTGAGAATTTTAGACTTTTTCCAAATATGGAAAATATGGTATTTATATATATATTTTAATGTTTTAGCAACAATCTCTTTGCAAAAATTTGTTTCCTATCATTCAGCTGTTTGCACTTCAGCAGAACATCCAGGCAGATCTGTGAAGTTCCTGCTCAACGCTCAACCTTTAGACAAGCAGCCTTTTCAGTTAAAGCCTTCGCTCAGTGAAACACTGCTCCTGATCATGTAAAAACCTGCAGTTAACATTTTATTAGTTTAAAAAATACCTTAAATCTACTCAATGTCACTAAATGACACTATGTAATCAATTATAGAATTTACTTCTAATTATATGTGTTGGAAAGTGGGGTGGAGGTGGCATGATTACAATTGTTAAAAGTATGCATTTATTTATTTTCTGTGATATTTGTTTATTTTCTGGTGGAAATACACATGTTAATTTAACCTATTGTTAAATTAAGCTCAATGCATCAGATGTTTTTTCAAGTGGGGACATGGAGACCTGCAGTTCTTTAGTTAGTTTCTGGGTGATCATGGAAAATATCTCAAATCTACTCAACACTGTAATCACAATATTTATTGGATGTTCAGTGATATAACTTACTTTTTAATTATGTGTTTTGGAGAGTGAGGTCTGGTGTTTATTTTTATTATTTATTGCAAAATGTTTTATATTATTTTATTTTTCTCTTTCTGTTTATTTTCTTTATTTCAATTACTGTTGGATGTTGTTTTTATTGTCTGAGGGACTACAGATGTAATAATTTAAAGCTAAAGCTAACGCTTAAAGCTAAAGCTAATGCTTTAGGCTAAATCTGCTGCAATGCATCAAAAGTTTTTACGTTTAGCTTTTAATAACGCACTTTCCTGATTAAAGAAAAAATCCACCCATGCATCCATCTATGTACTGTTCCTATGGATTGATGTATGAATCTGCTGCTGCTGCACCTGAATTTCCTCACGCGGGACAATAAAGCCTTTTTCGTTTAGTTTCTATTCATCTTTTATCTCCTGACTGTTCAGGACCATCTCCAGGGTCAGGGGGTAAACTGTCCCAGGACCCTGACCTCTGTGTGCACCAGAGGATGGAGAACACGTGAACCCTGAGCTGCAGGTCAGACACATGGTGCTCTCAGCTGGAAGTGAGCTGGTGGGTTCAGGTGCCCCCTGGTGAGCAGAGGAGAGAAAAGTCTGTGAGCCGCTTCATGTTCTTTAGCTTCGTCAGCACATTCTCTTCACCTACACATCTAATTTTCCACTCTAATTATAATCCTAAACCCCAGGTCACCCTGCTGAACTACATGTAAATATTCAGCACATTTCTATACAGCGTCAGCCCCCCTCTCTCCCCCCACGTTAGGCTGCAGCTATGGATCCAGAGCAGCATCAATGAGTGTTTGCCTCAGGAGGCTGGGAGTGCTTATTCCAGCAGACAGAGCGCAGGAGATCACATGAACATCAGATCCCAGCGGAGCTGTAGCTTTGGCTGCTGTTTAAAGTCGAATCAATGAAAGAAACACGACCCGGCTCTGTTTGTTGTGCGCCGGGGCGACAAGCTGTTTCTGGGAAAACTGCATTTCAGGAAAGAGCCAAGGAGCAGAAAAAGCATCTGCACAGATACCATATCAAGTGTAAATCATTTACAGGACTGTTAGCTCCAGCATTTATCCAGAGCATTTAACACCGGAGCAGAGGCAGCGGTGTTCAGCAGCGTTCAGCAGGATTCAGCAGCGTTCAGCGGTGTTAAAAGGCTGTTTCTATTCTATTCTATTCTAAAAGCAGAAATGGATAAATGAACCTTTAAATAAATAAATACATTTAAAATGCATCAAATCAATTAAAAATTAGAACTTTACCTCATGTTTTATAATTAAATTAACCATCATATTTATTTTCCAGCTTAGTTCCAATAAATAATATATTTTAACACATCATTTAAATGTTAATGTTTTAATATATATTTTACATAGCTTTTTCTTTTACTTGTTCATGCATTTGTGTCTCTTGATGCTTTAATTGAATTATTTTTATAATTTTGTCCAACAAGTCTTTTTATTTCTATGTGTTGCAGCTTGTGCTGCTGCAGTTTAGCTTAAAGTTTAGTTTAAAATAAATGTTTTCTTCCTTGTCTTTGTTTTAAACTAAACTTTAAACTTTTAGCTAAACTGAGGCACAAGCTGCAACACATAGAAATAAAAAGACTTTTTGGAAAAAAATATAAAAATAATTAAGTATAAACATTTAAGACACAAATGCATGTACAGGTAAAAGGAAAAACGATTAATATATATTTTAAAAAAACAGTAAAATTTAAATTATGTGTTATAAATAGAAAAATGTGTTGGAACTAACCTGGAAAAATAAATATGAAAGTCAGTTAAAATTTAAAACAGAAGATAAGTTCTCCTTTTTAATTTAATTGGTGCATTTTAAGTGTATTTATTTAGTGGTTCATATAATTTCTAATGATGTCAGTTTTGTTCCTCCGTACTGCAGAAGCCTGATAATCATCTGTTCATCATATCAGGTGTGTTGGAGCAGAGAAACAAGTAAAACATGCAGGACTGAGGCCTCCAGGACCAGGATGGATCATGTCTGGTTTAGCTGCAGGCTCAGGCTACCTTAGTGTCGGTTCTGTTGGACTGAAGCTCTGCTGCTGCTGCAGGAAACAGTTTCCTGCCACTCACACCGCAGCAAATCAAAGCCTCTTTTTAACTCCGTCTGAAAGAACAGAAATGTGACAATTTCCCTTTTAAATCCAACAATTTATTATTAAGAACAAGAAGAATATCAAACATGTAAGAGGGAGAAAATTCATCAGGTTTATCAACATGTTTCCACTGTAAATAAAGGAGAATCAGGACATTCTGCAGAGGCTTCTGTGGGTCCAGTTCAACAAGTAATATCTAACCTGTCGTAGATCGCTCTCTGAATGAACACAGCACAGAAAGTCTTCACTGCTGACAGGACTGACGAGCTCATGGCTAGTCTGAACGTTACTTTATCAGAACATTATTCATTAATATAACTTTTCACAGTGAGTTTAATGTAACTATTTGTTTGCAGCTATAGCAGCTAGCTGTAGCACTTCTAGTGCAGTGAGAGCTCACTTCCAGTTTTCAAAATAAAAGCCTTTAAATTTAATTCTGAGGTTTATTGTTTGGCACGTCTCTTTTATTCATTGAGGCATTTTTATTGCTAAAAGCTGAACTTATTTTTTAAGTAAATAACTTTAAATGCATGTTTTGTCTGTCAGAGTTTGATATTTTTAATTTAAAATGATGAAAACATTTGTAGTTATATGTAATTTGGAGACATTAAACTATTAAAGATAATGGTCCAGTATTTTGCTGAATGTTACAAATGTCTGTATTTGAAGCTTTTCTCTTTGCTGTGGGACTTTATTTTATTTATGAATAAAAAATGTGCTTTTCTTCTTGCTTTTACACAGAAAAAGTTAAACTACTTGTGGTTTGTGCAGCAATGCTTAATTAAAGAAGGAAATGAAAGAAATTAAAGTGAGGAGCAGCTCTGTTTATGTGGACAAAAATCTGAATTTTCATTTGAATACCTAATAAAAATAAAGCCAACAGGTCCACAACCATAGCTCCAGGTCCCCCACCTCATGGCCTGGCTCTAACCAGCCTTTAGCTCATCAGTCCTGTCAGAGCTAAACTTTTTATCCAAACTGAGGCAAGAGATTAAATGTTGAAATCTTTTCCACAGAATTCACTTGAAAATGAACAAACTATCCCTTTAAATGCTTCCAACATGGAAACACTCATTAATCTTGATGTTTTGCAGTAACTTCAGCTGTTTGTGTGCAGAACACCAGACAGAACCGGTCCTGAACCAGAATCAATAGAAGGCCCCTCAAAGGCCTCTGTCTTTGATGTAAAGTGCTTTTTTCTGAATCCAGTCTTCAGATTTGATCCAAACAGGCCAGTTTGGTGTTCAGGGTCTCTTATTGCCAGTCAAAGGTGCGCTTCACCAGCCTGAAGAAGGTCCGGTTGTGCTCCCGCAGGAAGGAGCGCAGCTGCTGCAGGACGGTCCCGTTGACGGCCGGGTGAGGACGGCCCTTGGACTCGTGCAGGCAGCGCTCCCTGCCGTCGCTGCGGATGCAGTAGAAGCCTTTGGTCTGGTTGAAGTAGAAGTTGGAGGAGACTATCCTGGGGGGCAGGTTCAGGAAGCGCTCCACCTTCTGCAGCTCGGGCAGGGGGTCCCGGATCAGGGCGTCCCCGTCCACGATGTGGATCTGCTCCAGGGGGAAGTGGCGCAGCCAGTTGCGCGTGTGGACGTCGTACAGGCTCCTCTGGATGGCCTTGTAGCGCACGTTCAGGGCTCCGCCGCGCACCAGCAGGTTCTCGATGGCCTGCACCGGCTTGTGGTTCTCCAGCCGGTTGAAGTAGACCTGGGTGTAGTCGGAGATGACCCGCTCCGTGGGGTCCCGCAGGATCAGCAGCAGCTTGATGGAGGAGTTCATGGCGCAGATCCGCTCCGGGGCCAGAGCCGAGGTGAAGTAGCCGGGGGTCTTCTCCACTGTGATCTGATGGGGGTACGAGTAGGGCATGAGCTCCCGGTACCACTCCAGACCCTTGGCGTAGTTCTCGTCCCAGTCGAAGAAGTGCACCTCGGTGGCGGCCACGGCGACCTCAGGGTGGATGTCCAGCATCTCCAGCAGCGCCCGGGTGCCTCCTTTACGCACGCCGATGATGATGCTGTGTGGAGCTCGCTTGCTGGTCCCTGGAGGAGGAGGAGGAGACAACGTCGCATCTTCAGAACCGTTGGCTGCCAGTCCCAGATCCGCCGTCAGTCCTGTCTGAACCGGCTCGGGGGGAGAAGCGTGCGTCTGGAGGAACAGCAGGAACACCAGAACCAGGAGACATGCCATCGGACCCGTGGACGTGCAGAGAGGAGAAGAGCTGAGGTTTTAGCTTCAGATTTATCCTGAGCTGAACGAGAAACAAAGAGCCGGAGGAGGAAGAATCATCAGCAGTCCACAGAACATCTGAAGAGAAAGACAAAAAGAAAAGAGAAGCTTTCAGATTTCAGGCTTAAAAAGCAGAATGAATGTCTGTTTTAGATTGAGACGACACTTTCCTCATCCCCCTGAAAAAACCCATAAACACAATCCATGTCTGTCAGAAGTGGATCATCTGAAAAGGATAATCTCAGATCGTCTGTCTTTTAGTCTCCTCTCATCTCCCCTCCTTCAATTTGCCTTTTCTTCTCACTCTATAAAGTCACTTTCAATTGAAACTGTAATTTCTCTGGCTGAAAAACACACTCCTCCCGACAGCTCATCAAAATGAGGCTGAATTATGTGAGAGTGGCTGAAGGCCGAGAGAAAACTTTCCACAGATTCATGACTTTGATTTCCTATTCATGATGAAAACGATCAATAGAAAAAAGAACTGAAGCAAAGAAAGAGAAAAGGTGATGAATCTGTGGTGTTAAATATGACTTCTAATAAATCTGAAAAGCTTTGGAAGAATCAGATCTTTGCTTTTAGAACAGAGATGTGCTTCTAATAATAAATCTCTGATCAGAAGTTCTGTTAAACTAATTCATATGTTTGAAACAACAACTGTCCACCAGACGAAGCAGCAGAACAAACGCTTCAAATGTCGAGGAATTGGTTTAACAAACAAAAGTCCTCAGATTCCTCGACTGGGAAAACCGTCTGAGAGGAGCCGGTGCTTACTCTGAGCCAGACAAAACAAGCCGAGCTCCGCTGCGCAAACATGCAGCTGCAGCAGCAAAGGTCACATGAAGCTAACACACACACACACACACATGTTCTCACAGACAACACCTGACAGGATGGAACTGCTGGGCCTCAAATAAGAATCTGAAACAATCAAAGTTCCTTCAGTCAGAAGCTGAGTCCAGCAGCTGACTGTAAACTCATGAGTTTGATGAATCACCTGTAAACTGAGCATCATCCGTCTCTCCAAAGTCACCTGCAGTGTGACAAAGTGTAACATTAGGTCCAGTGTTTCTAACCTTTATCTTATTTCAGTAACATCCATCATCGTCTTTTTCTGATTGATGCTTTGATTCTTTGAAAATATTTTTTCCACCGAAGCCTCGGAGACGGCACCAAATTTGCATCCTTCCATAAATTACACTGAGAGAAGATCAGCAATTTGTAAAAGCATGCATAATATATTTTCGCTGAAATCTGTGTATTTGTGTTGCTTTTTATTGAGCGAGTGTGATTATAAATTCTGTGCTTGCAGAAAAACTCTGCCTTGTGTGCAGTTTGGTCCCTCTAATGAAGCAGATGTGAGGAGTGGAACTACCACCACTGGCCTTTCTCTCACCTTACAGAACCTTTCAACCATACAGAGGTGATGACACGCCACCCCCCGCCCCCCCCTGCTTCACACTTCAGTGGTTGGTCTGAGAGTGAGACGGTGCTGAACAGCCGACGTGCCCTGCAGGGCCTGCTGTTGTGCACGGAAGCACTTATGTGGTGTGACAGGCGCGCCTGCCTGTCAGCGTTTCCCTGGCAGAGAGCTGCCAAGACCACTGCCTGCAGCCAGACAAGCTTTCTGTATCCCCCCACCCCACCCCCCACCACACACAGCACAGCAACACCTGGGAAGGGCCGTTGGTTCACATTCATCAGCTTTAAAGCCTCAGTGTTTTAATGGATACCTTTAGCTGCTTTGTGGCCAACAAGATCCCCAGGATAATATCTGCTGACTGCCGGCCGCTATGAAGCCAAAGAGACCTCCAGAATTTTCCTAAAACATCATCATAAACACAGATCTGACCACTAAACACTGGAGGATTAAAGCTGAGGTCCAGATGTACTACAGAGGTCAGATCTTTGGGCTTCAGAGTCTTTAATATGAACTGGAACGGCCCAGATGTCATCATTTTGAGTCAGGTAGTTGATGCAACACGACCGTATGAGCCGCCTGAACACCATGATGTCATCATTTCAACATGGCTGCTCCTCACATGGGTTTTTTAATAGATCTGTGTGGTCTACTTCACATCAAGTCAGTCATTCTTGTATAATACTTTAAAGCTTTAATGTTTTAATGCTGTTTGTACACTTAAAGTGCCCCATAGAGAGTTAATGTTATAAGAAGTGATGGGCAGTATTGATCTAAACATTGATGCTAATTAAAATATTTCTGTCCCCTAATTCTAAAGCCCTAATTCAAATATTTAGGTCCTCTAATTCTAAAGCACTAATTCAAATATTTAGGTCCTCTAATTCTAAAGCCCTAATTCAAATATTTAGGTCCCCTAATTCTAAAGCCCTAATTCAAATATTTAGGTCCTCTAATTCTAAAGCCCTAATTCAAATATTTAGGTCCTCTAATTCTAAAGCACTAATTCAAATATTTAGGTCCCCTAATTCTAAAGCACTAATTCAAATATTTAGGTCCCCTAATTCTAAAGCACTAATTCAAATATTTAGGTCCTCTAATTCTAAAGCACTAATTTAAATATTTAGGGCCCCTAATTCGGTCACCCAGTGGATAAGTGACACATCCTCAGCTGTGAACAATATTGATCAAAAACATTTAAAGACCTCAGTTAGTGCTACTAAATTTAGCAAGTGCTAAAAATGAATTGATAAAATAGCAAAAGCTCTAAAGCACTAATCAGGAAATGAATTCCCCTGTTAGTGCTTTAGTGCTGTAGAGAACCTGTGCCCACCTCTGGTTGTGTTATTGTTGTGTTGTTATTCAAGTTTACGTTATGTTTTAAAAATGGGACAATACGTATTAATGAACATTTACATGTAAATACGCAGGGTTACAGCCAGGTGGCTAATTTCCATCTCTAGTTCCATATTGTCAGAACAAGAAATGGAAACACTGTTTTCAGACATTTTGGACAATCTGAAAACTGGAACACTTTTAACTCAGAACTGACGTCACAATTTTGTTCAGTGATGAATGGAACACAGTGTAAAGTCAGGTCTGTAAGTGGCGCTTAAAATATACCAGAAACAGCAGCTACATTAACCAATCTGAACATACAGTTGTGGTCAAAAGTTTACATACACTTGTAAAGAAACATAATGTTATGGCTGTCTTGAGTTTTCAATA
>JAUBOC010000091.1:2050311-2063873 GCA_032275365.1 Anablepsoides cearensis | reverse complement strand
ACTTGGGTCTTTTTATGACACCTAAAATAAATGACCAGACTCTGACATGACTCTACTTCAGTTATTCCTGGCTGCACAATTAAATTCAGTTTATTTATATAGCACCAAGTCACAACAGACGTTGTCTCAGGACACTGTACATGAAGAAAAAGAACAATCTAAAGAAGAAGAAAACAGCAGATTGTGTTGAATTACTTCATCACAGTCTCCTATCCTGAGCAAACAGTGCAGAGGAAAAACACAGCATCAATATCACTATTATGATCAAACAGGTACCACTCGACCAAACATCTCCCCTCCCAGAACAGAAACACAAAGATAAAAAGTGGGAAATCAAGATCGGACGTTAATTTCGGCCCAGTTTTACATATCGGACTGAGAAAATGACCAATATCTGTAGATATCAATATTGATGCTGATATATTTCCTGCATCCCTAAGAATGAGCTAAATGTAAGACCAGTGAGCTAAATAATGAAAAATATGTTAGTGACACTTTTTAACATTTCATTTTACCCAAAAGGCAGAGGCTCTTTAAGGACAAAGGAAAAAACTGTGTTTAAAAATGAAAAACATAACAGTAATGAGTTCATATACAGGTGTGTCCTGTTATCCTGCACAGTTTACTGCAAACTGGGAGATTATTTAATTAAACTAAAAGAAGAGCAGAGCAAAGGGGTCCGGTCCGGTCCGGTCCAGTCCGATCCGGTCCGGTCAGTGCAGCTGCTGTAACAACCCTCACCTGCTGTTTGTGTGTCGGCGGCTGACTGGACTCAGGTAAGGTTGTGTTTTTATCTCCAGAGCAACAATGACAGATCAGTGGAGCGTAAACATGCAGATGAGACAGATCTCGGGCTGACAGAGACGGCTGCACAGTTCTGGGATTTGGCCGCAGCCACTGACCTTGGACCGGAACTTTCAGTGTATCGAGCGTCTTCATCTGCATAAGTAATTCAAGTTGTCGCCTCACATGCCGCCCATCGATTGGAACCAGATCCTGTCGGCTGCGGAGCTGATCTAAGTTTGAAACTGGCCTCGTCAATGTTTTAAATGGAAATCTGACAATTAGCACCGGATTACAGGAGAGGAACAAAACCCTCCCCCTTCTTTCTGTTTAAATTCTTCTAATATTCATGTGAGGCTTCAGAACTTTACTGCAGGCTTTAATCTTTAATCGTGTACAGGCCTTTTGAAATAAATGATTACAGCAAGAAAAACTGCTTTCAGCACAAAATGTTGCCACAAGAGACGCAACCCAGTTGCTAAAATAAAGAGCTGCCATTTTAAATTTCTGATATAACCTGAATTTGACCCAACAGCTGGGGTCAATGATGTGCACGGCCTCAAACACAGGTTTACAAGCCGTGCACAGAAATAAGCTGCAGTTTTTAGTTTGCAGCAGTCAGTCCAGTTCTTCCACACGTTCTGTCAGCAATTCAGCAGAATCACAGTCTTTTAAAAACTGTTTCATTTAATTACTTTACTTCTTTAGGTACACAGGTTCTTGTTTTTGCTCGGTTAGGTAAAAGATTTAGTTTTTCTTCATCACTGCTTTTAGAGTTTTATCATTGATTTCCACCCACTGCTCCTGATGTTTGAGAAGGAGAAGGTACAGTCAAAGACAGACTTCCTGGTGGGCTGAAGAACTCCACGCTCCGCTCCCAGCTGCTGTTTCACAAACTGTTCATTTCACTGCTTTATAACAGGATAGACTCAGCTTCCACTCACTGAAGGAAGTTGTTTTGTTATAATATGAAATAATATGAAGAGAAGCAGGACAAGAGAGGAAGAGCCGAAAAACCTTCAGCTCACTTTGACACGTTGAACTAAAGATTTATTTAAAAAAAACATCTAAGAGTGAACAAAGTTTGACAGAAAAACTAATGGATGAACTAGAAAATCTACATTTTCTGCAACAATTCAGTGTGAATGCTTCACGCTGAAAGATTTTACAGAAAAAAGATGCATGAAAATATTGCAATTTGCTGTAAAATATCCAAAAAGGCTAAAATTAGCAGAGAAGTAGCCAAAAAATCTGCACAAAGACGCAGAAAAAACATGTTTGCTGAATGAAGCAGTAAGTAGCTAAAATAAAAAAGGTGAGTTTTGCTGAAATAAAGCTAAATAATCTGAAACAAGAAAGTTTAAAAAATCTTTAAAAAATCTTAAATATCTGAAAGATTTTAAAGAAAAAAGGTTGCATGAAAATATTGCAATTTGCTATAAAACATCCAAAAAAGCTAAAATTAGCAGAGAAGTAGCCAAAAATCTGCACAAAAAAGCAGAAAGAGCATGTTTGCTGAATAAAGCAGTAAGTAGCTAAAATAAAAAAGCTAATTTAGCTTAAATAAAGCTAAATCAGCTGAAAATAGAGGGGGAAAAGTAGCCTAAATTACAAAAAACAGCTAAAAGAAGCATGAAAAAAAGCACAACACATTTAAATTAGCAAAAAAGCTGAAAAAGGTAGAAAGATACCTGAAAAAAACAGATAAAAAGCTAACATAACAAAAATAAGCTGAAGAGAGCTAAATCAGCACCAAAAGGTAATAAAAAACATCAGAACCAAAACAAAAGGTTTGTTTCTCAAACATTTTTTAAAGATTTTAAAGATGATGAAGACAGCTCTGTTCATTCAAGAAAATGACCAAAAAGGCTAAATATCTTTAAAAATCTAAACTGCTGAAAAACCAAAGGTTATATCTGGAATAACCTGAAGGAACTGAAAGTTTTAAAACATGAATTGTTGAATGAGAAACATGAAAATATATAAACGTAAGAGAAATGTATCATTTTAAAAGTGTTTATATTTTATGAGCCTCTCAGTTACCTGAACTAAACTAAGCAGCTGAAACCTCCTGATCATGTTCACATGAACTCAGACACTTTTCAAACGGCCGTCAGACAGATCTGAGCATGGCTCACTGTTTCTCTGTTTCTCTGTTTCTCAGCTAAATAAAAACAGCCGCCTCTGTTCAGGTCTTGTAATTTGCTGCGAGCGGGGCCAAGCAGATCGTAAAGAAGTGTTTATCTATAATAACAATCTGCGGCTCTGTTTCCCCGTGCCGGAGCCTGTTGTCTCTCCTTACTGGCCTCAGATCTGAGACGTAAATCATTAAAGTTCCACATAAATAGCTCTGTGCGAATGCTGAGTCAGCACTATCGCTTCTTTTCTTTTTCTTCTGTTTTTACTTTCTTTTGCAGTCGAAACTCTTCTGCATTGTGCTGTTTGAACCAGTCCTGTGTCAAAACGATCAGCTTAGTTTATTTACTTCATCTTATCTGCTCTACTTTGTCTTCTTATGCTCTTATTATGACCCCCACACACGAAGCTGGGGGGTCATGATGTTTTTTTTTTTTAAAAAAAAGATATTTGGTCAACTGTAGCACATAAAAAGCAGCACCAATCAACATGAAATTTGTCAGGCGTGTAGATGAGACCGACCTAAACTGCTCCAGCCAACGATTTTATGATAGACCCCATATTTGAGTAGGGGGCTCCACCTGAAAAGTGGGTGTCTGGTCATATAAAAATGCTTATAACTTTACAGCTATTCAAAATAGGAGCTTCAAATATTTTGTTGTTTAGCTCTGATAAAGGGCTTTCCATCGGGCCCACCAATGTTCACCCCCCGCCTGCCTTGGGGTACGCAAGCATATTACATGGGGTATATGGAAAAATTTCCCAGGGGTGTAAAAAAATAAATAAAAATAAGACAGAGATATGTGGGGCCCTATGATTTCCAGAATGCAGAAAAGGCAAACAGAATCACAAAATGAAGAATCCTGTATAAAATGCAGAATCTGGTAGAATTTGTTCATTTTGGGTATTTGATGTATTTTGGACGCTGCTGCTTCCTTCACCTGCCGTTACCTGGTTTATTTACTTAAATACTTATTTACTTTCAAGGAAACATTTTTATCTTTATGTTTAATTTGAGTTGAAAAGAATAAAGTGCCTGATAAATAAATGTTCTAGGGGGTTAAATAAATAATTTTCATTTAATAATCAGATGTTGTACATTATAGTTTTGGAGAATCATCATTACGAGGGGTACTAGTGACAAAATGACTCAGGGGTACACAAGTCTAAAAAGGGTGGGAACCTGTGATGATACTGCTATGAGCTATCTGCTAGCTTCTTATTAGCTTTCCTGTACCTTTTTGTTTATTTTAGTTTTTAGCTGTGATTATGCTAAATGTAACTTGTAGCTAATGTTTTGTTACACGCAGCTTGTGTTCTGCTTCATTTAACTTTAACAAAGTAAATAACTCCTCCTGTAACAAAGCCGGTTTCAAACAACGCAGCGTAAAGTTTCTGCAGAGCTCCACAAACTGCTTTTAGCTTCCCTTGCAGATCGTCCTCCTCTGCCCAAAAGCAGCAGAAACGTCTGTTAGCAGCTGAGCCTCACATCTGCCTTCAAGCTGAGGCTGTGTGTTTGCAGACATCGTCACAAAGCACACGCATCGACACATTTTGTTCTCAGTCTTTGCAGTGAACTCAGAGTTGTTTCTCTCCTCCGGCAGGAAGAGATTCTCCATCAGCTTAGATTACTGCACGAGGCCGAGCTTTAGCTGAGAGTAAAGCGTAGAAAACACCAGAGTACTTTAGGTAAGGAAGGTGTAAATAATTCACACGTTTATCTAGCTGTAAGAAGCTGTCTGCAGGACTTGATGGCACCATCCAGTCGTGTGTGGTTGTGAGTCTGTGACAGAATCAGGTTAAGAAGATAGAGGGAATAAAGCAGCGTGTCATTTCAGCGGGGTGACTCTAATAGCAGAGCGGAGCTTTGTCTCAGCTGCTGTGATGCTAAACCCACGGGCTAACGTCGCTACCCCGGTGAAGCTAATGACCGTGTGCTGGTTTATTTCTTTATTTCTCTCCTCTGAGGAGCTGAAGACGCCTGCGTGTGAAGAAAAAGAATCATCTGCGAGCGCGTTAAAGCAAAGATTAGTGAGGAGCCTCGTCAGAGCCGTGCAACCAACACACAGCTCCAGGAGCTTTTGCTTTTTATCTCTGCCCCACTGTCGCGCTACTGCTCATGAAAAAGTCATCAGCCCCCCCTCGGCTCACGGCCGGCCTCGTCGTCTCGGCGGTCCAGTAAAACCAACTGAAGAGTTTATGGCAGATGAGAAGCAACAGAGGTCGCAGGGACAATAACGGCTTTTATCGGCCCACGTTGTGCAGCCGCAGCCGTTTTATGTGTGAATTCGCTGGAAACCAGTTCTTAATTAGAGGAGTTTGTGGAGCCAGGCACGGAGCGAGGCCTGATGGGGAGTGGAGGGGAGTGGAGGGGGTAAGGAGAATCAGAAACAGGGCAATCATTTGCAGAAGCTCACTTTGTTGCTGAGCCCTGTAGCAGAGCGGCAAACAGCACGAGAGCTGGACAGCTGTTGGTCCAGGGTCAGTGTTTCCTTTGGTCACTGGATTTTACTTTGAGAAACGGGTATTAAAAAACAAGAAACAAGTGGTTATTTGATTTTTGGTTTAAAATAAAGAAATTTAAACACAAAGCATTTCTCATTCTTAGTGTCAAAAAGGATGAGTAAAATTTTAAAAATGATTTGTTTCATTTTCTGTTTCAGAAATGAAAAAAGAAAACTACTTTGAAACAGAAATGTAAAAAGGCTCGTTTGTTCATATTCCAGGACCGCTCGTGGCAAATTATTGTACCCCTGAAAGAATTTGTTCCCCTACCAGAAGGGGCGCTGTTCAGCATAATAAAACATTCATTTCTGTAAATAAAAGGCTGAGACACAGACATGTACGTCCATAAATGAGTTGATTGTCACTCTGATTGATGGCTTTGCAGAGGTACGTTGTGTGTTTTGCCCATGTATTATGTATTGCCTCAATTTTGTCTCCATTTCTCTTAATAAAAATAAGACAAATTTCATTCCATTAGTGTGTTTTACAGATGTTGTTCTGTAAACAGAAAGGGTATATTTTTCTTAGCCTTTTGACATAATCTGTGTCAGTTTGCATTCCCGGAGTGATACTACGACTTTGATATTGATCTGATTGATACCAGGTAAATACTTGGTAAATATATTTGATACCAAAGTCAGTATCAATGCTTTTTATTCTAAATGCGATGTTCATTGAATAACGTTGATATGGTGAGCGCCCCTTCTGGTGCAGGAACGCATTATTTTAGGGATAAACAAGCTTTTGTTTGTTTCTGTTTCAAAGTTAATGTCTTTTTTGTTTTGTTTTTTTTTTTGAGATAAAGAAAGGTAAATTCTTTGTATTTTAATTTCAATTTCTGTATTTTAAAAAATCAAATAGTCACTCATTTCTTCTTTTTAATACCCATTTTCTAAAATGAAAATCCAATGAGCAAAAGATACACCGACCCCCTATCTTAGTGTCAAAAAGGATGAGTAAAATTTTAGAAATGATTCATTTTGCATTTCGGATGACAAAAAAGAAAATTACTTTGAAACCGAAATGAATAAAAGCTTTGTTCATATTCTACGACAGGTTGTGCCAAATTACTGTATCCCTAAAATAATCAGTTTCACCACCAGAAGGGGAGCTCACAATATCAAAGTTATTCTACAAACATCACATTAAATTAAAAAGCATTGATATCAACTTCGGTATCGAGTATTTACTTGGTATCAGATAAATATCAAAGTCATAGTATCGCCTACTCCTTGCTGAAAAGGAACACTCCAGGGATGTAAACCGACAGAAAAAAGCTCAGATTTTGTCAAAAAGCTAAGAATAAAATACCCTTTCTGCTCACAGAACAACCGTACAACACAGTAATGGAATGAAATTTGTCTTATTTAGCTTTTTATTAAGAGAAATGGAGGTGAAATGGAGGCATTACATCAATAAAATAGGTTTATTTGTCAAAAAAACACACAAAGTACCTCTGCAAAGTCCCTGGTCACAGAGTGACAATCATCCTACTCATTTATGGACAAACATATCTGTGTCTCAGCCTTTTATTTACAGAAATTAATGTTCTATTATGCAGAACTGCCAGCTAAGCGCCCCTTCTGGTGGGGGAACAGATTATTTTAGGGATACAGTAATTTGGCACAACATTTTTTAAAATTTGACACTAAGGGAAATGCATTATATTTTCAATCAATCAGTTTATTCACTCAATTCAATGTCATCATCAACATTAACATACAAAATATATTTTCTTGTAACATTTACTATACATGAGTGAAAAGGAAGCAGGAATAATAAAAACCTGCTTCTTTCTTAATAATTACAATTATTATTATTATAATTTTTTTTCATGGCCACATACATTAAATCAAGAATATAAATTGCAAACAATATGTCATTCTTCTCCTTGATAACTCAAAAGTGTATAAGACTTAATCATTTGACTTAAGTATTTTAAATTGATTTAAAGTAGAACATTTTTTTCAAATCATCATCCAAACTATTCCATAATTTTACTCCATAAACTGAGATACACATTAGCTTTAAAGTAGTACGCACAGGTTTACTTTTGAAATCATACTTCCTCTGGTTCTTTCTGTCATTTGAACTAAAGACTAAAAACTTTTGTAAATTAATTGGCAATAATGTCTTTCTTGCTTTAAACATAATTAATAAAAATTTTAAATTAACTAAATCCTGTAGTTTCAAGATATATAATTGAATAAAAAACTTATTTGTATGTTGACTAGCATTGATTTTAAATAGAATTTTCATAGTTTGGGTTTGTGATACAAACCTTTGTTTATTATTAATAGGTATTTTAATTTTAATTTTTGTATTTTAAACTAAAAACCAAATAGCCTCGTTTGTTTTTAATATGTGTTTCTAAAAGGAAAATCCAGTGACCAAAACATACACTGACCATCCAGACATGTCTGAGTCCTGCTGAAAATCAGCTCAGCCTATTGATTTTCTTCAGAGCTTATCTTTATTAAAGATATCTACCTTGTCAAAGGAATTACTGCCTTTGCCATCAAGGTGAGGAGATTCTATTTCCCAGGATTGTGAAGTCCGGCCCCAGAGGTTTCAGACAGTTAATAGGAAACAGCGGATTGTCCTGAACTCATCCCATTAGTCTAAAAGTCCGACACAAAACAACGTTTAATGTCCTGTACCTTTAAAATCCCTCGTCTCAGAGGGAAACTGATATGATTTCTTTATCCAGAGCAGGCCTCGTGTGTCATCCGCTCCACAGATTTGTCTGATTTAAAGGTTGGCTCTTGTGACATGTGTTACTGTGCACTTTTTATTCTGAATATATTCATTAAATTAAGCCGTGGAGATTTCAGTTTGGAGATAATAACTTGATAATCAAGTCATCTGAATGGTAATCAAAGCTCTAACGCTTCAGAGAAACAAAAACAATCAGAGAGGAGCAGGACGGGCCGAGCTCCAGTCCCAGTGTGAGAGTTTTATTCATGATGGACCTGCTGATTGGAGCCTCGACCGTCTGCAGTAACGAGGGCTTCATGCTGATCAGCTGGGCTGAAAGGTGAGCTCAGGGTTGAAGGTGGAAACATACGTGTTCATTCTTTCATCTGCTCAGCCTGCGCTCTACATTTCATCATCTTTAACCACTAAAGTACAGATCTGTGTGATGGTGTGTCCGTGCACGCCACAGCGCACACCTGTTCCATTTTAATGGCACCAAAGATAGAAAAAAGACTAAAAGTCAAAGAAAAACAGACTTTAGAGATGACTGGTCAACACAAAAAATGTTTAAGTTTTTTAAGTTAGTAATATTTTGATGACCTGAATCCAAAAATTATGTTCGTTTTGCTCCATCAGGTCAACTTTTTGAACTATAGGCTTTTTCTGTTTACAATTTTATTTATTTCACGTTCTAGAAATGAAATTACTTACTTATTCAGACTGCAAGTTAATGAGTGATGTCATCAATTGCAAAACATCATTTACTTAATTCGCTCCTGGTCAGAGTATTTTAGTAAGAGTAATGTGAAAAACCTCTATACTGCATAAAAACAAAATGGTTTCCACCAGAAGATCTTACAAAAAAATCCATCCATCCATTTTCTGTACACGGTTATTCCTTTTTTAGGGTCACGTGGGTCACTGGTGCCCATATCCAGCTGTCACCGTGCGAGGGCCGGGGTACACCCTGGAATGGTCACAAGTCCATCACAGAGTTAAAATAAACCTGACTTATTTTGTTACATCTGTGGTGAAAACACACTTGTGTCTAACAGGAATCCAATCACAAGTTTCATGTTTAGATTTGCTTATTTTGGTGTAAAACCTGGAGATCAGGACAAAGCTTGCTGCACATGGTCTGAACAGCATGATGCAGTGAGTGTCTGTGTGAGTGGACAAAGAGCAAGAAGAGACTGAAACAGAAGGTCAAGCCCTAAATTTGGACCCATGATGACGGTAATATGAACTTTACATGTTCATAACATTAATTAATTAATGTGGACTACAGTAACTCATATTTGTAACATTTCATCAATTGTGTTAGAAAACTATTTATATCTTAAAAATCTAATTGGAATGAGAAATATTACTAAAAATCAACCAATAATGCCAAAAAAAAATAATTTTCCATAATCCATGTAGACAAAAAACTAAAGCTCAGATTTAAAAATTAACTTAGCATAAAAACATGACGTGATTGATAGAAATGGATGTTATTTTTAGATTCAGTAGTGGATGTTTGTAATTAATCAACTGTCTAAAGATAAATATATTTTGTAAGCCTGTGTAATTTATCACTCAGGGACCAAAAGACACAAAAACTGCATTTAGTTCCTGCTGAGATTCACTGCAGCTTTTTGAGAGGACGGTTCAGATCAGCACATAGAGCTGTGTCTGTGGTCCAACCTTCAGCTAAAACCAGACAACAAACTCCTGGAGACGATCAGCTAAAAACAAGCTTCCTGTGCAGAGACACTGTTTATATCATCATGGTTCTGACTTTTACACACCTCATGAAATAATGAGTCTGTCATGACTGTCTTGAAGTATTGAACCAAACTGAAACGTAAATTTTCTGTATGGTTGCAGCCCTAATAATTACATCAGACGCTGTGGTTACGCATGGCTGTAGTAAACAGGAAGTAAACTCACAGGAAGGTTGTAATTATTCTGTCATCAGCTAGTGTTGGTGATGTTCCTGCTGTCTGCAGACAGAGACAGAAATGTAATTCTCTTCATGTTACAGGAATAACTGAGACTCTGACAGCAGGAGGAGGTCCTGCTGCAGCTGCTACAATGATTGGACAGCAGAACAGCTGATCGAGGTAAATGTTCACTACGTCAGGACTTCATCTTAAATGTGTTTCTATCTCCTCTCTTGAGCATTAACTCTTTCTCAGAAAATCCAAAAACCACCTCAAGCGAGTGTAAAAACTTTTTTGCGAAACTGAAGTTTTTACAAATTTTCCAGTTTCCATCCAGCTTTTCCAACACGATATTTCAAAATGCAAATAAAAAAAACATTAATAGAAAACGTCCAAAGGTTCTCTTTATCTGGTTTCAGGTTATTCTGCTTGTTTTTCAGCTTCAAACCAGCTAACATGTTCAGTTTATTGTAAACTCAGTTTGTTGTTAGTCTCACTGCTCTGATTTTAAAACTTTTTTCCTGTGTGGAAAAGTGACTATTTCAGCTTCAAACTCTCTTTTTTAATGTTTTTTTGTCTCAGCCTCATAAAGGGCCACCTTGAACAAACCATACGGGTTGGAAGGCAACTCTAACTCTTAGTTTTAATTAGCCAGCTGGGCAGACCTGTTTAGGGAGAGCAGAGCAGATAATAATGAGGACCCTGCGCTCCCAGTCGCTCGCATATTAACAGGAAAAAGTGAGAGGAAATTAATTACTTATTTTCCCAGACTCGGGGAGGAATCTGCTCCTTGATTGCATAATTTAAAAGTCTATAATTATCCTAACACTATAGCAGTAATGAAGCGTGAGGATTGCAGTTTCTCTGGTCAGCTCCTTCGAATCGGACTGAATTTTTTCCAAACTCCTCCCTGTTCTGCTGCAAAGCTGCCGCCGTCTTTGACTTCATGCATTCAAAGGGTTGTTTTTCAGTTTGTCTGATTCTATCTGTTTCCAGCGCAGACCCTGCCTCTGCTGCTATTTAACAGAGATTAGCTTTAAATTGATGATTAACCTTTGTAATCCTGCGCACATATTGAAAACGACTTGCTTGTCTTTACCGCGGCCTGACAAAAGAGACGCAGCGTTATCGTTCGGGGAAAATTGAGGCTCAGAAAGCAAATGAGTTTGCGTTATCTGGCCGGTGTGCAGCCGGTTAATGAAGACAAATCTCCAGACCAGGGAGCCATCTCATAATGAATCCTAACAGATGACTTTTTTTTAATACTTTTAAGCGTGAATGTTTTATTAAAACTTCAATGTGACCCTGGCAAGCAATTTCCAGGCTTATCTTGAAAACAAGAGCGTTTCCTGGTGGGGCCGAGGAGCTGGTATTGTTTAGATGGCTGTATTAGGCAGTAATCAGACATTAAATGACTCATTTCTACATATTTAACTGCAACTGGGGATGTAATGGTTTAATTTGCTGCCCAATGAGTTTTCCCCGCGCGGCGCGCTCTTTGCATTAATTCAGCTGCAGCTCCGTCTGCATCTGTTGCTCAGGAAAACTGAGTCACAACAAATTGTTTCTAATGGCTTCAACCTGAGCAGCTTAAAGAGCAAAGATTACTAATGTGCTCTCTAAAGCTCCGTTTGTTTGTTATCACCCACCTGAGGCTAAAGGACAACAAAGTTTCTGTCTTTATCTTTGAAGAAAAACATTCTGAATCACTGGATGTATCAGCTGATTCATTCAGAAATAATCAACATTAACATCATAAAAACATCAAAAACTTGTTCCCATTGAACTATTTTGAGCTACAGCCTGATGTGGTAGTAGCTGCGAGTCATCCACAGCACAAACCTGTAGATATATAACTTCAGTTCTTCTCATTAGACGACCTTCAGACTCTGCAGATTTAAAGCTTTGCTGCAGAACAAACAGCAGCAGCTGTTTCTGTTTGTTACGGTCAGAGAAGCAGGAGCTCTGAAACACGTCTGACTTTTGTTTCTATGAATCTTAACAAAACAGAGAACCAGGAAAAAAACTCCAGTTACTCAAATAAAATAAATTCTGATAAGGGCTGGGTGAAATCGTGCCGTGTGCAATTAATCATCAGAAAAACTAATAATTAATATTTGCTACTTTGCAGTTACTGTAACTAGTGAGCAGTAGGGATGCTTTCGATTAATTGTCAAATAATGGTTTATTAGATTAAAGTTTCTTCCATTCGATTAATTGAAAACATCCGTTTAAATCTTGTTTCAGTGTAGTTTGTCCTTCATCAAGTAGAACATCGTAATTAAACGTGCAAATCTTGTTTAGTTTGATTTGCGACACAACTTACAGTCGCTACAAATATTTAAGTTGAAGTTAATCTCATCTGTGTGACGTCACCCGGCCAGTGAACCAATCAAATGAACAGTAAGTGACGTCAGATCATTGCAGCCCAGACAGAACCAGAGGGACTGTAAACAAACTGTTCTCAGTACTCGTTTGTATCTCATGTCTTTCAGGGATATTTTATTATGTTTATAGTTTGTTTTAGAGTTAATCTTTATTTTAAAATATTACCTTGTCTTTAAATGATAGTTTTTCATCTTCAGGTTAGATTAAGTGTGTTACTTATACATTTACTGAAGGTGTGCAGCTGTGATGGATTGTGTACAAATTAATACTGTCAGATTGATATATATTTATACTACAAATAAATTCACCCGATCAGGAGGCAAAGTTTATCAGGACAGTATTTTTAAACAATAATGAGCCAGAATGAATTAGGAGTAATGACTTTCTTACCTTTTAAAAAATCGAAGGAGTAGAAATAAAAATGAAGCTCAAGTAAAGTACACATAACCTAAATTTCTATTTAAGTACTGTAACAAAGTATTTGTATTTTGTTACTTTACAGCTCTGAATGTGATGTTTGTGTGCAACACACTCCCGCAATCCAACAATAACTGTGTTTCCATCCTATTTTAATTTGAATTTTGAGCAAATTTTCAAAATTTCGTAAAAAGGAAAAGAAGATGAAATGCAAACCACAGCTGATCAACCCTGTGAGGTAAATGTCCGCTACCTCAGAACTTTATCTGCAAATGTGTTTCTATCTCTCCTTTTGAGCATTAACTCTTTTTAGAAAAACCTAAAAAACACCTCAATCAACGTTGTTGCTAATTAGAGGAAGTTTTAATCCAATGAAGTTCATTGTGTGATATATGATAAATCTTAAATTTTCTTAGTTACTAGACACTTTGTTATTTTGTGTCTCTTCAGACAAACCTGACATGTTTCAACTAACAAAATCAGCTGTGACGCCTCTGATGAAGACAGAAACATACGCTGAAACATGTCAGGTATGTCTGAAGCCCAGTGAAGAAGCTCCAACTGCTTCCTGCCACGCAAAGAATTGTGGGAACTTTACTAAATGAAAAGTGTCACCAAGAAGGACAGTAATGCCCCTTTTCCACTAGTGTCACTTAGTGTAGTGTCGGTACGGTTCGGTACGGTTCCAAGCCATTTCCATTAGGCCAGATT
>JAUBOC010000091.1:1920415-1932901 GCA_032275365.1 Anablepsoides cearensis | reverse complement strand
CCAGAGGAGCTGGTCCAAGTGGCTGGAGAGAGGGAAGTCTGGGTCTCTCTGCTTAGACTGCTGCCCCCGAGACCTGAGCCTGGATAAGAGGAAGAAAACAGATGGATGGATAGTAAAAACATTTATTATTAAATTATGTTATTATTTGCTGTATATCAGATGAATCAAACCCACTGAAATGTTCCGATTTCTTCTCAGATTAGGACTATATTCTCTAACAGTTTCTGCTCTTTCAGAAGGTTTTAGTGTTTCTGGATAAAAAGAGTCAGAAATGACTTGTTGACAGATTTCTCTACGGTTCAACAGCCAACGTGACTCACTTCACTAACTCCACAACAGAGTGGGCTCATTCTGGAGGGCGGGTGGGTGGTCTAAAATTAGACTCAAACACCTGCTCAGATGAATAAAAACGACAGATTTTAAGTTTGAGACGAGTTTCAACTCATTGTTTGTTTTTGCAGACAACAGAGAAAGTGATCACTCCTCTGATGCAGAATATGTAAGAACATTTTTATAAAGCCACATTAATAGAAAATAATCCGATCGATTTGTTTTGTTCTGGGGTTTTCCATTAAAGCCGTGTTGTTTGCAGGACAACGAGACGTATGAAGACCCTCATAACGATGATGATGATGGCAGCTACGAGCCTCCTCCCAGCCACAGAAACTTCACCTCCAATCATTTCTCCTCCGTGCCCCGCGGGGAGTACCTCGGTATGTAGCTAAAACATGCTAAAAGATGTCATGAACCACTGGACTCATTTTCTACAAAAGACTGACAAACTCAATTCAAGATGGCCGCCAAAGCCAACGAAACAGAAGATATTGAGCTAATACTTGGTGCTGCGGGTCACAGTACATTTTGCAGTGTTAAACCAACACTTAGAGTAAAATTTAACACTGTGTCCGAGTCTATTTGGTCCTTATCTGAATTTATGTCAATTTAACTCTTTCCATAATGTTAAATTTTCAGCGTACAAATTAACTCAAAACAGAGTTAAATATTAACACTGATTAACACTGTACAGTGTTAATAAAACTTAACACTTCAAGTCAAATAACTCTGATGGGAGTAATTATGACTCTATTCAGAGTTAATAAGGTTCTCCACTGTGGTGACAAATCAACTCTGATTCTCATGGTTTTCAACACTGCATTGAGTTATTGATGGTTAACACTGGAGGTTCATGTACCTCCTATGAGTGTTAATTTGACACTCTGTGTTGATTATTTACTCTTTTGCTGTGTAGAGGAGTGTAAAACAAACACTAAGAGGTGTCATTACAGCTAATTTGAAAGTTAAAGTTTAACAGTTCAGTGTTAAGATCAACTCTTTTTAGTGTTGCATGGATAAGTGTAATGGAGTTGACCTTCACACAGCAGGAAGTAGCTCTCACTCATGGTGTTGATTAATGACCAATAACACAAACTTAAACTTGATCAACTGATAAACCTGAACTAAACAACTCATTTTTACTCTCATGAATTTCTTTAATAATCATAAAAGCACAAACACATAATTTCTACAAGATTACCCAGCATTCCTTGCTGAGAAAATACTGGTCTGTCTGACATGAGGTGGAAAAGGGCGGGGCTTTTCACAACACTGCTTTCAACACTGCATGGTGTCATATAACAACACTGTTAAGTGTTATATAAGACTTAAGAGTGGGCGGAGCTTATTTAACACTGTCCAGTGTTGAGACAACAGTGAGGAAATCAACACTGTGAATTAACACTGGAAGTCAGTTTACTCAAAGTGTTAAAATAACACTAGAGGAGTTAAACTGACTCTGAAACGTTTAACACTGAAATGTTAACACTCTGGTTTTTACTGTCATCCACATTTTAAGCTCTGAGCTCTAACAGCTTTACGTTATTTAAAGATTTAACCTAAATATTTTTAGTTTTCAGTAATTCTTGGTGCCGTCTCTCCTGCAGAGGTTTATCTGAACCCACAAAAACACAAACCTTCATGCAAATCCTGATCCGCAGTTTCTGTTTCTTCTTCTTCTTTTTTTTAGACAGCTGCCGTGAACGCCCCAGCAGACCACCGAAGAAGCCCCCCGTCGCGAGCAAAGCCTCCAAACAACTTCCCCCCGAGCCCCCCCGTGTGGGCTACGACGAGGTGAGGCCGCTTCCCCTTTTTCAGCTCACCTGCTTCTGGTTGAAGGACTTCCAGTGAAGGTGAAACTGTTGTGTTTGCAGGAGGACTACATCGACCCAGACGGGACCGCTGACGACGACAACTACATAGAACCTTCAGAGAACCCGCCTCCTAGTAAGACCCTCGTCCAGATAAAGACCAGGGCGGACCGGTCTGCCTGACCTCAAACTGCACGTTCAAAGATAACATATCCTAAACTCTGTCTCAGACCCCTCGCTGCGCGGAGGGAACAGGACCGGAGCGGACCACCCTGCTTCAGCGTCACATTTACACGAGCGTGCACCCAGTCCAGGTGGGTCCAGGTTCAAACCTGTGTGTGGGTCTTTGCAGAACTTGTTCTGTTCTGGTAAAGATATCTTTCTATTCTGAGTCAAAGTTTAAACACGTTGACTTTTCTCTATTAATGAAAAATAACATTATTTAACTAAATAACTGTTAAATAAGGTCAGAGACTCATGAATTCACAAATCTGCAGGTTAGTGGTCTTCATTCAGACTCTGGGTCTGGATCAGACTCTGGTTCTGGGTCAGACTCTGGTTCTGGGTCAGACTCTGGTTCTGGGTCAGACTCTGGATCAGACTCTGGATCAGACTCTGGTCTTTTCTTGTTCACATCTTTACAAATTTATTTGTAAATAAAAGGTTTCTGCGCAGCTAAATAACCACAAACCCTCTATCAAACTGGAACAAACCGGTCTGGAAGCTGGAGGGGGGCGGGGCGTGAAGCTCCTCGTTTGGATTTAAAGAGACAGCCTCAAAACGAGTTACTCACCCTTAGGAAAGGGGCGGGGCTTGCAGAGTTAGGATAAAGTGTTGCAGTTCCTCCTAATAAAGACCAAACTGAAGGATTTAAACATCATTATGTCCACTTTCAAATGTTGGACTTTAAAAAACACAAACATGAGCATCAATTAAACAATAAATAATTTAGTTTTATCAGTCCTTTCATCAGTCACCTTAAAACTGTGAGGTACAGGTAGAAGTTCACACTGAAGAGTCAAATGTATTTCTGTTCATTTCAGTCTTCTTGTCTTTTACAGACTTTTATGAAGTTCCTGACAAACAGGTGTGTTTTTATATTTTTATAAATGTGGGTTTAAAGTAAAAAGATAATTGTTTAGTTTTGGTTCTATTTTGTTTTTTTCAGGATATTTCCACAGCTCCTCCAGTCAGCAGGTCAGTTTATGTGAATTAACAGAAAACATAAAAACTAAGTTTGAGCTGCTCCTTCAGTAAAATTAATCTTAAAGCCTTTAATTTCAGCATAACTCATAATAAACTAACATAACTCTGTATTTATAACTAAATTAGCTGTTTTTTTATCTTTAATGAAGATTATTTCCATTCTCTACGAAAAAGACTCACTCTTTACCCACACCCTGTCCCAGGTAAAAAGGTTTATTTCTATTTAAAATGATTTCTTTTTTAAATCTTGTTATTTTAATCAGTTTTTTTTACTCTCCTCAGGATAAACAAGCGGGTATCACCGCTTCCTGTAAGTCAAAATATGTCAGAATATGTTTTAGAAGGTGAAGGACTGCAGAGTCTGACCAACCTGTCTTTCAGATCCAGGAGCCCAGCTGTGAGGACGAGTATGAAATCTGTGACTCAGACAGCGGTGAGGTTTCAGGTCAAAGTATCACCTCCAGCCATCAAAGCTCAGCGCGCCATCTGCAGGCTCTGAAAGAGATCTGTCTGAACGCTGAGTCAGCATTTTCTCTCCTCTGTACCACACGCTTCCTGTTTTAGCTGCTCATACATCAGTGTGTTCAGTTAGGACCAGTGTGCTTAGCTTTTATTAACTTTTTTCTTTTTTAATTAACTGTTTATAAAAACAATACCACCTGGAAACATCTTCAGCTGCTTCAAAAGCTGATAAATATCATGTTCTTATCTGCTAACCTTAGCTTTTAGCAACTGCCTTCCTCATTTTAGCTTTTATCTACATTTAGCTTTCAGTAACTTTTCCCAATTTTAGCTTCTATCTAGAGTTTTGCTGAATGCAGCTTTAAGCCATTTTTCTGGTTTTAGTTTGTATTTTGTTTGTGGCTGCAGTTTTGATTATGTTTTTTAGCTTTTGTATAAAGTTTGGCTAATAATACATTTACTGCTACAGTTGAGCTAATTAATTTTTTTACCTGCTGTTTTGCAACATTTCACTTGCAGCTGCTGTCTTTATATGCAGCTGATAGCTGCTTTGTTTTAAATTTTTGCTTTTAGCTTCTCTATGAAATTATTTTATTTATTTATTTTGGTATTTAATTGCTAAATTGAACTTTTTGCTATAGTTTTGCTAATTTTAGCTTGTATTTTGTTTGTTGATGCAGTTTCAATAATTATAGAATTTTTAGCTTTTATCTATAGTTTAGCTAATAATACATTTATTGCTACAGTAGAGCTAATTTATTTTTTACATACAGTTCTGCAAAATTTAGCTGCTGTTTTTGAGCTTTTAGCTTCTCTTTATAATTTTGCTAAATGGAACTTTTTTCTATGGTTTTGCCAGGTTTCGCATTTAGCTAATTTTGCTGATTTTAGCTTTTTATTCTGTTTGTTTGCTGCTACAGTTTAGATAATAACTGTTTATTGGTACAATTCAGCTTCTATATACAGTTTTGCAACAATTAGCTGCTGTTTTACCCTGTTTTCGCTTCAGTTCTGCTTGTTTTAACAGCTCAGCTGTCGTTTCTCTCAGCATCACATTTATATTTGCAGAAAATGTATTTTCTCTGAAAGACTCAGCTGTTTGACTTGTTTCTAACACACATTTCGACTCCTTCAGGTTTCTGTGTCAAACCGGCAGTCAGTCCTCCTCCTCGTCGACCCAAACCTTTACCCAAAGAGTAAGAACCAGTCGTCCTGTCATTTTATCCCTGTTTCCTCCAATTAGACTTGAATGTTTGACAGATAAATAACAGAGCATCTGAACTGTCGCTGTCTTCACAGGAGGACACCGAAACCACCATTAGTACCGGTAGGACCACCTTTAAATAATTCATTTAATGTCAGATCTCATCCTGCTGGAGTTTCATGTAAAAACAAAACCGGTTTATTTACTTTGTTCTGCTAAAATACATCAAATATGACTTTTCTTTATTGCAGAAACCAGATATAAAACCAAGAGAGTTTGAGAGTAAGTAGACTCTTAAAAACAGCCAATAAGTTCTTTACTTTAAACAGAAACCAGGTTACATTTAGGATGTGTGTGTTTTTAAAAGGCAGGTCACTTCCTGTGATGCAGACGGAGCCCAAACCTCCTCCAAAAGCTTTTTCTCTGGACTTTAAACGACCAAAGTAAGGCAGTGTTACCTGAAAACTTCTAACACCTGCAGCTTTTATACATTAAATCTTTGCTGTTTCTCTGATCTGTTCTGCAGAGTTCCTCTCCCACAGTTTACCCTCCCCAGTAAGTATGAATCATTTAAGGTTTTCCCACCAGTTTGGCATCAATCACTCCTTTAATAAGTCATCATCTCGTTGTTTCAGAACCAGCTGAGAGAGGAGGCGCTGCTGCTGAAAATGGATGCACGGGTCAAGACAAGGTGTGAAATTAAACCAATAATTCTAGTTTTATAAAAGAGCTTTAAAATAAGTTTAGTACCTCTCACTGCAGGATACAGATGTCAGGAACAAGCCCTGGTTCGCTGCAGCGTGCGACCGAAAGACAGCCGACGATGCTCTGCTTCGATCCAATAAGGTCCAAATCCTCTTAGGGAGCACTCAGCTGATTGTTTTTCCTCCTGACACCCTGTCGGGTTTGACCGAACCGTCGTGTTGCTCTTTCAGAACGGGGCGTTCATGGTGAGGAAGAGCTCGGGTCACGATGCGCAGCAGCCATACACGTTAGTGGTGTTCTACAACGGCAGGGTGTACAACATCCCCATCCGATTCATCCCCGCCACCCAGCAGTACGCTCTGGGACGAGAGAAGAAGGGAGAAGAGGTACGGATGGAGAGGGTTCTAGTCGTGCCCAGTCCTGGTCCATGAGGACCACTATCCTGCATGGTCTAATTGTTGGTCTAGTTTAAAAAGTTTAATAAAATTAGTCAATTATTTTGGGTACATATTGGTTATCACACTATGTCAGAACAATGTTTATTTTCAGTAGGACTAATCTTTTCACTACTTTTTCCTTCTTCAGTACTTCAGCAGCATTTCACACATCATCGAGAACCACCAGAAGAATCCTTTGTTTCTCATCGACATTCAGAGTAACAGCAAGGACGCCACCAAACTGTGCCACCCTGTGAAACCATAGACCATCATCCACAACAGAAACAGTCCAATGAAACCTTAGACCATCATCCACAACAGAATCTGTTTAACAAAACAATAGACGACCATCATCAACCCTGGAACAAACAATCCAAACAAAGCTGACAGTTTTTACTGGAGACTCCTTACAGCTCGTGTTCTGACTTTTCAAACAGCTGCAGTTCCTTCTGCTACAAACTGAATTTACTGGAAACGCAGATGAGTGATAATTAAGATTTGATTGTATTTTCAAAGTTTTCCATGAGGGATGCAGTTTGTCTCCTGCGGACCATAAAGAACTGAAGCACGTCAGACTCTGAACTTTTTCCAGCTCATGTTTTATTCAGATTTTTCAGTCAGTAAATTAAAGTTAACGTGAGGAATGAGGAGAACTCTGACAATTCTTATTTGTATTCTTTGTTTTAATAAAGTTTTTTGACTCAAACTTTCAGTCACATTTCCTTTATTCTCAGTTCTGTAATTAATGCTGTCATACTCGTTGCATATTTATTTATATCAGGCACTTAGTGGAAAATTCTCAGGTTAAACTTTACAGATCCTCTAACACGACTATGTACAATTATAAATCTTTTATTTGAAACAAAAATATATATTAGTGATGCTCCGGAACCATGTGTCTGGACAGTTTTCTGTAAATACTGAGACACAGTCCACTGGTTTGAGATTGTCATCGGCTAAGGCAGGGGTCTGCGTTCTGTGGTTCATTTCATTTTACCAAAGGAAGAATAAACAAAATGATTTATTTCCCTTTTTCATAAATGTTTAGTCTTTTCCTTTGAACATAACTGGTATTTTTACAGATCTTTGATTTCATAATGATAGTTTTTTATTTAGGTCAACCCCAATTCTGAAAACAGCTGTGATGTAAAATAATAAAATCAGAATGCAATTATTAGCAAATCTCATAAACCCATCTTTTAATCACAACAGAAAAAAGTCAACATTTAGTTAAAACTAAGTAATATATCAATATATTACTTTGAGGAGAAAAAAAAGAGGAAATTTCAAATTTTATGGCAGCAACATTTTTCCTTAAAGTTGTTCCAATGGAAACAAAAGGTGGTAAAAAATAAGTGGTATAAATAAGAAACAGCTGGAGGAGAATTTTACAGCTAATTAGGTTAATTATCAAAAGGTGTGGGAATAAAACGAGCACTCAGAAGTAAAGCTGAAAACACCTGGAACAACTTTAAACAGACTTGTTGCTACCATGAAATTTAAAATAAACAGATTTTTCCTAAAAATGATTCATCTTCTAACATTTGACCTGTTTACTATGTTCCACAAGGAATTAAATATGGGTTTATGAGATTTACAAATCACTGCATTCTGTTTTTATTCAGGTTTTAAGCAACATCTCGACTCATTGTGAACTGAGGTTATTTCTATATTTCACTTCCTGAGTTGGGTTATTTTTGTTTCAAGCTTAAAGTAACTTTTGTGGCTCTGGGTAAATTAAAGAAACAGAAAAATCTGTTTTGATTGTAAAGGTTGCGACCCCTGGGCTAAGGCCTGGTGAGGTGAGGTAACTGCAAATATAACTTCTTTTTAGTGCAATTTTAGGATTAACATCTTTACAAGTCAACAGAAATTAACTCCAATCCGAGGAGATCAAATCTTCTTGTCCTCAAACTTTAAAAAAAAAATCTGATTTCCTTAATCTTTTTAAATCAATTTCTATATAAAAAGCACAATATTACTATTAAAAAATCTCTTCTCTGGGATATTAACTCCCACATAATAATGCATGTAAATAATATAGCTCTCACAGTAAATAATACAGCTTCAACATAATTTGGAGTTTAGACAACAGAAGAAATGCATGGATTCTTGTAAATACATAATGGAAGCAGAAAACTCTAAAGCTAAAGGCATCATAAATAAATGCTGATAAACAGCTGTTTTTGTTGTTTTTAAACACACTTTTGGTATTTCTGAGTAACTAAAACAAATATAAATATGACAGCATGGCCGACCCGTACGGAAACAAAAAGGTACAAATTACAGTGTTTTATAAAAGATTCCATACGTCAGTGTACCTAAAGGATCTTAAATAAAGCCAAAAATATATACAAACAATAAAAACTCAAATAAATCAACATCCCTTACAAATGTTTAACAAAAACTCTTTCAATGAAGACAGGAAGAGAAACAAACAGGAAAATGTTTTGTTACCCTGAGAATCTCAACCCTCCAGAAGTCGACTTGATTAACAAAAACAAACAAAAAAAATCACATTTAAGACTTTAAAAAGTTTCTCTTCTTGTTTTTCTCCTCCAGTGTGTTTGACGTTTAGTTTTCACAGTTTGGGTTTTTTCCACTCGATCAGATGTCGTCTGCGGTGGACCATCATGGCGTTCTGACTCGTAAAGACCCGGCCACAGAACCAGCAGGGGAACTTTGACTCTGAATCCCGACTTGGAGAAACAGAACTCACGATCTTGTACTTCTTGCGGCTCAGCCGGCGAAACTTCAGCTTCAGGGTGAACCTCTCCTGCACGGAGCCGAGCGGCGGCGCGGCAGCGCTCAAACCCGACAGCGCGCTCAGAGTCCGGCGGGACAGAACCACCTTCTGGACCTCCCTGTGCCTGCTGACCACCTCCATGATCCGGGCCACCTGGGGGATGTCGGCGTCCGGGTGGTTCAGCACCACGACGGGCTGGTCTCCCGCCGGACGTTTCACCCGCTGGGAGGAGTTTATGGCCACTAGCTTCAGGGTTCTCACCTGATGTTTGGGGACCGGCTGCCACCGGAGCCCGGATCCAGGTGAGGACCGGTTCTCTGCAGGTTTACCTGAGGTTACCTGGATCCTGCTGAGGAGATCTGAAGAAGCTTCAACACAGAAATCCTCCACTGTCAGAAGAGGAGAAACATTTAGAAAATCCCTGCAGAAAGGTTGAATCTTACAGCTGCTGCACAAAAAGTCAAACATAAATCTGTAAAAATCTGAATAAATTCAGACACTTTAATGTATAAAAAACATAAAACAAAAAAGGTCTGGGTAATAAAATTATAATAGTCCTGATCAAAAGATATTGTGTCTAATAGAAGGTTGATAATTTCCAGATCTGCACGGCCTTCTGAGGGATGTAGTCAGAGGAGAGGCTTTAGCTGCTCGACCAGCTTTAAGCCTGGTGAATCAGCTAACAGCTAACAGCTATCAGCTAACAGCTAACAGCTATCAGCTAACAGCTAACTCTCCCTCTTGGTCGGCTGCAACAACCTGTTGAGTAACGAACAGCTTATACTCACTGTATGGATCAATACAGATTTTTAACATTTATTTTATCGGCTTGTCTTCTGAAGATGCTCTGTGTTAAAGGATCAGTGGATCTGTGTTCGACTGCTCCTCCTAGGCTGCATTATTGAGCACAGATCCACTGAGAAACTTGCTGTTTCTGCAACATTTCATTTAAAACTGGACTTTAGAGGTTAAACAAATGTTCATAATTAATTTAAATAAATTAGAAATTAAATTCTCTTTTTGAACTGAAAACATGTTGAACTGTGAGACTAAAGTATCAAACTTGGTGAGTTTTTTGTATCGTTAAACTCTGAATTTTGAACCATGACCAGCAGAAGACTCACCCTGCGGTCCAGCAGCAGCAAGGCTCGGTTCTTCCTCCACTGTTTGACAGGAGGAACCATTTCTGGAGTTCTGGAGTTGCAGGTCTTCAGGGGCAGGCCTCTGGTTGGACCGGACTCTTCCATCAGCTGATCTGTGCTCGTTAACTCCTGCCTGCGAGCAAAGACCGGACTGCTTCAAGTCGTCCAGCGCCTCCTGAGGAGTCGAGGGAGATCCTTCCATTGTGGCAGGTTTGGTTCTGGTTGGATCTTCAGGTGGTTCTACAGAGCAGGAGGAGGATCCAGCTCCAGGTTCTGACTGATGAATCAAAGTCCTGGTTTCAGGGGGGTCCTGGGGGTCCGCTGCATTAATCTGACTCTCGACCGTCCGAGACGCAGAGGTTTGTGAGAGCCACTGCTTCTCCTCTGGGTTCTTCTTCAGGACCTTCAGGACGGTTTTCTTGTGGTTCTTTTTGAACCTGGACTTTCTCCTCCGTCGTCTCTTCAGCGTCTTGCCTCTGGACGGGACATCGAACATCTTCTCCACTCCTTCGTCTTTTAAATCTCCTGAAACGTGGATTCGGTCAGAGTTCCCCTCCATGTTCATCTTTAGCTCCTGATTCTCCCGGTTTTCCCGCGCCGCTGCACACGGAGACGGCTCGGACGGTGAGACGTCCTCGTGCAGTTTGCTCTGCAGACGCTGGGTTGGATCTTTCCGGCTCAACCCGCCTTCATTCCCGTCTCCAGCGGCGCCTTCAGGACAAACCGCCTTCTTATCCGCGCACGTTTTCAACCGCTTGGCGTAGTTCTGAGCTACGGTGATCTTGTTCTTGACCGTGAGGACGGCCAGGTCCGACGCGTCGACGCCGTCCTCCGTTTGGTAAAGGCTCATGTCCGGCGGGACGTTGGACAGGACCGTTTTCAGAGCCTCGGTCCACTTCTGGTCGTGGGTTTCGGCGGCGACGGTCTCCATCAGGAAGTGCTGCGTCTCCTCCAGCGTGGCCTGCGGGTCGGACAGGTAGCAGTATTTATCCAGGAACTCTCTCCCCGGCAGAGACAGGCAGTCCTGCGGCAGCCAGTGCGTCTCCCTCACCGAACTCCTCGTCATCCTGGTCTTAGCTCCGGGGATGGCGTGGACCCGCCTCTTCTTCTGGTCACCGCTCTGGCAAACCTGATCGTTTTTGACCAGCTTAGCGATGGACTGTTTCTCCGGCTCCTGGAAGCGGCGGAACTGACACGCCGGCGTTTTGCCGCCCTGCTCGTCCCCGGCGCCCTCCAGGGTTAAATTATGTTCATGAATGTGCTGGAGGAACACTGTGAAGTCAGCTGTGGAGAAACTCCTGCAGGTCTCACAGGAATATTTCCCAGCTGAGCAGTGAAACGTGGTCAGGTGGGAGCTGAACTCGGGCCAGGTGCGCGGCACGTTGTCGTTGCACACGCAGCAGCTGGAGAAAGTGTCCTTGTGGCTTAAGAGGTGAACCTGGAGGAGGGAGAACTCGTCGGTGCTGAAGGTGCACACGTGGCAGGAGAAAACCGGCGGGCTCCCTCCGTGTTTGTCTGCAAAGTGTCCCGCCAAGTCTTTGGGAGCGTACTCTGAGGCGTCCTCGCAGCGAGGACAGGAGAACCTGAGCGTGCCGTGGACTTCCTGCGGAGCTTTCTTTGGTGGGAGCCACGAGGCGGTCTCGCCTCGCTCCTCCTCCGTTATCTGCTTTGGTCCAGTCTTATCTCGGCTTTGCATAGCTGGGGGCCGAACGGCGGCCTTCCTGAGCTGGAGACGTGCGTGCCCGTTTCTTTTCTTCTTCTTCGCACACGGCTTGTGATCTCCGGTGGAGGTGGCTGCACAAATATCCACCAAATCCATCAGGTTTTACTCTTCTGGTTTCTGGAAGAGTAAATAAACACAAAGAGTTTAAAATATACAGCTTCAAGGCAACAATTACACCAAACTATTGTTTAAAACTTTAACAATTAAAGGACTGGGAACTATTTGTCAGAGTTATAATCCTGTGTAATGCTCAGAGGATGTGTTCTGTATGACTCCCAGCTACTACCACACCACATTTTAGCTCAACATATGGTGAGTTTTAGCTTTTTTTTTTGTTACCTAGAGTTAGCTGGCTGTGGTAGCCATCTTGAATGGGGTTGACACTAGGGCTGTGCCGTATATGCAATAGACCAGGGGTGGGCAATTATTTTTTTCCAGGGGCCACATGAGAAACACGAGGTATGTTGGAGGGCCGAAACCAATAATAAATAAATAACATTGTACTTAATTCTGCTTAATAGTCATTTTTTTTCACCAACAGTTGAGAGCAGTAAATTCTATATATTGATCAGCTTAAACTGCTAATTAGGACAAAGACATGCTGTAAAATTTATACAAATATATGAAATAGTGATGTAGGCCCAGGCGAAAAAAAAATATACTAAAGTATATTTTAAATATACCCATGCGAAGAAAAATATACTAAAAGTATATTTT
>JAUBOC010000091.1:1885524-1901350 GCA_032275365.1 Anablepsoides cearensis | reverse complement strand
GTAAAGTACAGATACCCAAAATTTCTACTTAAGTACAGTAAAGAAGTATTTGTACTTAGTTACTTTACAACTCTGGTGTCGGTGTAATCTGCTCAGATTCAGCCCTCGGTGCATGGTGCTAATGTTTGAGATAAAGTTATACTCTGACTGCTCAGGAGGGGAGGAGCCAAACTGCTAGCTGACTGCTGCCAACTAGTGGCCGACGGCTAAACTACAACACAAAACTGAACTGTTTGCATGAAATTTTTACATTTTAAATCTCAACTTAAAACCGACACAGGACTTATTCGATACAATATTGGGAAATGAAATATCGTAGTATTTAGTGTATGAGTATATTTTTACACCTGTTATTGTGTACTGCAGGTTGCTGGGCGCTCTGTGCAGGTGTATCTGTGACCCTCAGCTCAACGCTGCGTCTCAGGAGATCAAACCCGCCGAGTCTTTAGGTCAGCTGCTCGTCTTCCACCTCAACACCAAGTCGGCCCTGCAGCGGATCGCGGTGGCGCTGGTGCTGTGCGAGTGGGCGGCGCTGCAGAAGGTGAGGCGCGGCGGGACAGGTGGGACCAAGCGGAGTCAAACGGGTTCAGGAGGCCTGATTTTTATCTTGTTCCCTTCAGGACTGCCAGACGGTGTCGGCCACGGTGCAGCCTCGGCTCCTGGCCATCCTGACAGAACAGCTGTACTACGACGAGATCGCCATCCCCTTCACACGCATGCAGAACGAGTGCAAGCAGCTCATCTCGTTACTCGCTGACGCACACGTAGACCTTCAGGACCGCCTCAACTGCAGCGTTTTCACCATCGACCAAGCTAACGAACTGGTAACATACAACATTACTTTCAGCAGAAACCAATCCAGGGTTCCCACGGGTCCTTGAAATCCTTGAAAGTTTGTGAATTTGAAAAAATTATTTCAAGGCCCTGGAAAGTTTGCGAAAACAGCCAAAAATTACATTTTTCCTTGAAAGTCCTTGATTTTTTTGAGGGGGATTTAAGTTCTCTATAGTCACATGACTGATTTTCATCATCTGTAAAAATAATAATAAAAAAAATAAAAAAATTAAAATTCCATTTGTTGAGGTGGATAACTCAGGATTAATGTAAACTGATCTGGTTTTCAACAAATAACGTGAGCCGTAGTCATAGTTTTAGCCAATCAGAGCAGAGTAGGTTAGGTCATTCTTTCCGAGCTCGGGTGAAGCACCACAGCTCCTCCTGTCCTCAGAGGGTCTGGACATGTTCACGTCTCCTCCTCACAAACTGAGCTGCTGAACCTTCCAGGACATAATTACATGTCTGTGTATTGTAGATATGAATGTAGAGAACACATTTAATCAACTTTCTTTCATTGTTTCTGACTCAACAACTTCTATGTTGTTCAGTTTTTCATTGAATTTACATGATATTAAACCTGTTTACTGGTAAAATTCTGCAGTAACAGTAGATAATTGCCATCACACGTGGTTCTTGAATTTGAGGAAATTGGTACTGGAAAGGTCCTTGAATTTGATGTTGACCAAGGTGTGGGAACCCTGCCAATCAGAACGATGCTAAAAACAGATTCTACCTCCTCCCGCCTCAGAAGCCTAACGCCACACGGACATATTCCTTGTTCTCTAGGTGACCACCATGTTTGCAGAGAGCACGTTGAATCTGAACGTGAAGTCCAAACAGTGGCTGTCTCTGGAGAGCAAGCGTCAGCAGGCTCAGGCTACAGTGACCGAGACGAACACGGAGTGGCAGCAGCTGCACCAGCGCGTCCACCTGTTGGCGGCGTGCGCCGTCATCAACCTGCAGATGCTTCCTGACAAACTCAACCCGGTGGTCCGGCCTCTGATGGAGGCCATCAAGCGGGAGGAGAACGCTCTGATCCAGAGCTACGCCGCCTCCTTCATCTCCAAGCTGCTGCAGCAGTGCGCCGTGCGCTCGCCCTGCCCCAACCCCAAGATCATCAAAAACCTCTGCGCCTCGTGCTGCGTGGACCCCGCAGTCACCCCCCTGTCAGGCTGTCCTGTGCCCCCGTCACAGGATCACGTTAAAGGTACAGCAGTCAGCCTGGGAGGAGGGGCTTAAAATCAGTGCTTCATCTTTTTCTTTCTTCATTTGAAGGTGGTGGGTCAGAAAAAGATGGCATCCATCACATGGTCAACAAAACCCGAGGCATCATCACGCTGTATCGCCACCAAAGGGCTGCGTTTGCCATCACCAGTAAGAGGGGCCCGGCCCCTAAAGCCCCTAAAACCCCCTCCACAGAGCTTCCACCGGGCAGCACCATCAGCACCGACAACGACGAGGTACAGAAAGTTATAAAGCAGGGTTATTCATATAAATCACAGTTTCCAACAGCATAAACAGACAAGTCTGAAAACAGAGGAAGAACAAATTAGTTGAATAACATAAAAATACAGATAAGGTCTGATGTTTGACAGAACTAAAAGTTTAGATTTTTCAACCTTTTCCTGTGTTTTTAAAAAGGAAACTACAATAAATGACAGCAGGTAAAAATGTTAACACACATTACATCATATCTCACCTGTAGAATCAATTTAAGCTTCTTTTTATTGTTTAAGCTTATTAATAACCTCAGTCCTATGTGAAACCTATTTCTACATTAAAACATTATGATGGTGGCTCTTAAATATTTTTTTATTTGTAACATAAAAAATGCTTTAGAGCAGAGCAGTTCAACTACACTGCTCCAGGGGCCACAGTTACTGCAGGCCAACAGCTGAGGGGCCGAACATCCAGCAATTAGTTATTATGTAAATAAAGTATTACTAAGATCTGTTGCCTTTTGAAATGGTTTATTTGGCTGCATTTAATCATGAATACAACATACAGAACCCTATAAAAGTAATAATTAAACATCAAAAACAAAAAGAACACATTCTGCCTCTTTTAACACAAATATGATTTTGACATCACTGACTTGCATTAATTAGCCTTAAAAGGTCTTAAATCAATCTTCAGAAGTCTTTAAAAACGTAAACCCTTTGTAAGTAGAATGATTGTAATTCATATCAAATATTAAAATTGGTTAACATTTATTTATTTTTGAAATATTCACATTCAGATGTTCTCTTTTGACATCACTTCCTGTTATTTCACATGCAAATATCTCGACAACTGTCCATCTGAGCAACATGGAATTAGTTTTCTAACCTGTTTAATAATGTTGTCTTTCCAGAAATGTGTTAATTCTTACAAACATTTGACGTCACGTGCACAATTTAAGTTTTCATCTACAGCAAGCTGGGGTTTGAGAACTCACTGTGGGTCGTTAGAGGATTTCTAGAAATTAAATTAGGTTTAAAACCGACTGATAAGAAAGTTTTTTTTGCTATATTTTACAAAATAGCAGTTAGATATGGATAAAAACAACTGGTCTTTTAGTAATATTTGAACAATTCAACCAAAAATACTTTGATTCATGAGTTTCTGCCACAGTTTTATTTATTTGTCATTTGTGTTTATTGTGAAATTGGTCTTAAGTTTGATTTCATTTGGTATTAAAAAGTTAAATCTAACTTGTCTTAAAGTGTAGGAACCCTGGAACAGCCCTGCTCTAAAACCTTTGTTGAGCCGTGCATCATGTGTGTTTGTTTGTCACCAGAGTAAACGTCCGCTGCTGATCCAGCGGAGAGGAGCAGAGTTCACTCTGACCACCATCGCCAGGCGCTTCGGTTCAAACCTCACCAAGTGTCTGCCGTACCTCTGGGAGAACACGGTGGGACCTTTGAGAACAGTGGCCATGGCAAATCTGAGCATCGGTTTGTGTTAATTTATTTATTTTATTCTCAGTTGTCTCACTGCAGAGCTCTGAATGATTGTTTCTGTGTTTTTAGATCGATCTGCTCAGCTGGAAAGAGGCGATGCAGCAGCTCAGGAACTGATCAACTCTCTGCAGGTTCTGGAAGTCATGGCTGGAGCCATGGCTGCTGAGCTCAAACCTTTGGTACCAATCAGTCTCTCTCTTATTTATTATATAAATACAACTTAAATTCTGCAAATGCTTGAGCCTCTGTTCCTCTGACTGTAGCTGCTGGAACACCTGCCTCACCTGTTCACCTGCCTGCAGCACCCGTACACGGCGGTGCGACACATGGCGGCGCGCTGCGTGGGCGTGCTCAGTAAGATCGCCACGCTGGAGACCATGAACAGTTTCCTGGAGTGTGTTCTGCACTGGCTGGCTGCTATCGACGACTGCACCAAACAGGAAGGAGCCATCGAGGCGTTGGCGTGTATCCTCCTCTTAAACATGTCGGCTTTTTTTTTAAACTCAAAGATGGAAACAATTTAATCAGTCTGGAGATTTTATGCTTCTGTGGTTCATGGATTAAAATATTCAGCTCTGACTAAAAATGATTTCAACTTATTTTAAAACAAATCTTTTCTTAATGCAGAATTCTTGTTTTTCTAATGTAAGGTTTTAGCTCCAGTTTTTACTACTTTTTTTTTTTATGATTTCCTTGTTTTAACTTTTATTTAATGTCTTCAGGAGTGACTCAGCTTTAAAGTACCTGTGACATCAAATTTTTGTAATAAACTTGAATGAATTTTTGAAAATATAACAATGATAACATGTTGCAAAACAAATTTTACGTTGCTGAGATGCACAGTTGTTGAGATATTTGCATGTGAAGAAACAGGAAGTGATGTAAAAAGGGAATGTCTGCATTAAAACAGAGTGTTGTTACAAAAGCTAACAACACAGACTGTAGAGAAGAATCTGTTTCTTTAGATTCTTTTTAGTTGCTGTCAAAGAGTTAAAGTTAATTTTTTTTAATAAACAGAAACCAGCAAGTTTATTTTATTAAAGAGTTCCCCTTTGATGTCACTTCCTGTTTCACTTTGACTGAGGCAAATTCAAAAGAAAGTAGGCCAGTTATGTGACAAAATGGGTAAAATCAGGTGTACTGTGACAATTTTCTTAAGTATAAAGATGTTTTCTTTGACTTTTTGTATTTGAAGGATAAACATGTAACAGGAACTTTAAGTCCCTCTGTTTTCACAGAACATAGTTTCTGTAGTTTTGAGGAAAATGTGTTTGGTTTGTTAGAATTCGCAGCTCTTCCTTCAGATTGTCCTTGACCAGCGTGTCTCCAGGTGTCATGGAGCAGCTGGACGTGGACATCGTGCCCTACATCGTGCTGCTGGTGGTCCCGGTGTTGGGCCGGATGAGCGACCCCGGCGACAGCATTCGCTTCATGGCCACTCAGTGTTTCGCCACGCTGATCCGCCTGCTGCCCCTGGAGGTACGCACACACAAACACACACGATGTTTGTACTAAATGAGGAAACAGAACCTGACAGGTTTGTATTTTCTGTTCTGTCACCAGGCAGGTATGCCAGACCCACCTGTCATGTCTGCTGACCTGATGGAGCAGAAAGCCAGAGAGCGCCACTTCCTGGAGCAGCTGTTAGACGGGAGGAAGCTGGAGAACTACAAGATCCCTGTTCCCATTAAAGCTGAGCTCAGGAAGTACCAGCAGGTATTCCTCCGTCACCTAAAGTGGAGTCGTTTAAACAAACAAAAAGGTCACAAACCAGTCAGATAGCAGCTTTTCTGCTTTTAAAGAGCTTTAAAAACACTAAAGGAGCTGATTTTATGACTCTTTGGTCACGTTTGATTCCTCATTAATTAAATCTCATCTTGTTTTGCAGGATGGAGTGAACTGGTTGGCCTTTCTGAACAAATACAAGCTGCATGGAATACTGTGTGATGACATGGGTCTTGGAAAGACGCTGCAGTCCATCTGCATCCTGGCAGGAGACCACTACCTCAGGTACTGAGTCTGAGCGCTTCTCATTTTAATCTCTACAGTGAAACAAGTCATAAACGGTCCGATGAATTTCAGTTCATTAAAACGTTCATCCTGTTCTGAAGCGTTCTTTTTGTAAATAAAATAAATAAAATTTCAGCAAATAAAATTAAAATGATACAAAAAAAACTAAACATTCAAAGGAGTGGATAGAAGTATAAACTTATCAAAACCCACCTGTTCTCCAGCAACTTCAAAAATTCTCATCCTATTCATACGTATCAGTATACCTTTATTCCACTTTCATATTCCTGCTTAATGCTACACATTTATTAATAATAATATTTTTTAAACAAAATAATAACATTGACGCTAACAAAGCTGTGCAACAACACAATACATCAAGACCGTTCCTCATATTTTGTGTAAAGCATTTCCTTATACAAAAGTTTAAATTGTTTATTGTTTGGACATTGTTTAAATTCTACATTCAAACTGTTTCACAGCACAAACTGAAACACAAACTTCTTGTTCTGATCTTACAAACTGTGAATTTGTTTTTCCCTCTGAGATTGTAAAACCCTTCTTCTTTTTAAAAACAATTCTTGAATATTTCCTGGTAACTCTTCATTTTGTGCTTTTGAGTAAGACACACGCTGTTTGAAGTTTCACCAGATCAGTGAGTTTTAATCATTTTGAATGTATAAATATATTAAAAATGATGAAAAATCAAAGAATAGGTTTAAAAAAAGGCGTCTCCTCAGCCAAACTGTACGGTTCTTTCAGGGCACAGGAGTACACCAGGACCAAGGCTGCGGACTGCAGCCCCCTCCCCTCCCTGGTGGTGTGTCCTCCCACACTCACGGGCCACTGGGTGGACGAAGTGGCAAAGTTCTGCACCAAAGAGTACCTCAACCCGCTGCACTACACGGGCCCTCCTACAGAGCGGCTGCGGTACGGATCAGATCAACACGACTGGATTAAAAATGGTTTGTGATTAAATCGTTTAATGAAGTTTATTTCCTCAGGTTGCAGCATCAAGTGAAAAAGCACAACCTTATCGTCGCCTCTTATGATGTTGTACGGAATGACATCGACTTTTTTAGGTGAGTTTGTTTTACATCTCTGCTCTGGATGGAGGCGCCGCTGTTCTCCTTTTATTATTATTATTATTGTTATTATTATTGTTATTGTTATTATTGTTATTGTTGTTGTTATTATTATTATTATTATTATTATTATTATTATTATTGTCTCCTCAGAAACATGAAGTTTAATTACTGTATTCTTGATGAGGGTCACGTTATCAAGAATGGAAAAACCAAACTTTCCAAAGCCATTAAACAGATAGCTGCTAACTTCAGAGTCATCTTATCAGGAACACCCATCCAGGTGAGCGCTCAGCACCACCTGTTGTCGATTAGACTCAACAGACGCCTTGACCTTTGTCCCCTCCTGTCCTCAGAACAACGTCCTGGAGCTCTGGTCCTTGTTCGACTTCCTCATGCCGGGCTTCCTGGGAACGGAGCGTCAGTTTGCTGCTCGCTACGGGAAACCCATCCTGGCCAGCCGAGACGCCAAGAGCTCCTCACGAGAACAGGAAGCAGGTATGTTGGCTCTTCTCTTTAAAGTACCTGTCACATCAAATGTTTGTAATAAATGTGAACATGTTTTTGGAAAGAGAACGTTGGAAACATGTTGCAAAACAAATTTCACAACGTTGAGATGAACGAGTGTTGAGATATTTGCATGTGAAGAAACAGGAAGTGATGTCAAAGGGGAATGTCTGCAAACAGAGCGATGCTACAACAATTAGATGATCTGATGTTTCTTTAGATAATGAGTCATTATCAGGGTTGAAGAGTTTAAATAAGATTGTTTCAATAAACAAAGACCAGAGTTTCTTAAAGAGATCCCCTTTGATGTCACTTCCTGTTTCACTCGTCTGAGCCAAATTTAAGAGAAAATATAACAGTTATGAGACAAAATGGATAAAATCATGTATTATGATAATATTCTTAAATATAAATATGTTTTCTTTGACTCTTTGTATTTGAAGGACAATCATGTCACAGGAACTTTTAATGTTTTTAATTAACCTGTATTCTGTTTGTTATGATGGTTTGTTCTCCTCGTTAGGAGTCCTGGCCATGGAAGCCTTGCATCGACAGGTGTTGCCTTTCCTTCTGAGGAGGATGAAGGAGGACGTGCTCCAGGATCTTCCTCCTAAAATAATTCAGGATTATTACTGCAACCTGAGCCCTCTGCAGGTACTTCTCTCTCTAAAGCTAATATCTCACTAGGATGCTGCTGTTAGTTTAGCTGTGGTTGTGAGAAGCAAATGTTCCACTGCTGAGAGCTGTAAAGTGTTTTCATTTAACACTTGGGTCCATATTCTGGAGTCGAAGTTCAGGTTTGACTACAGTGGACTTCAACCAGAGGCAGATCTAGGATTTTTCAGTGTAAGAGGCCATCAAGGGGCCACAATATTCAGAGGGGCCAGTATTTGTTCAACATCCTTGCACACAATTCCCCAGTTTTTGTAAGGTTTGCTCAAAACAGCTGGAATAACTTTTATTTATTTAACTCCATCCACTTTTACTTATTTAATTTAAACTTATATGTCTTCCATGAACCCCATCACACTTTTTCTAGCAGGGAAATGACATCAATAAAAATACGTGGAGCTGGATTTTAATTTATGCAATAAGACAAAACAGTCTTGTTTTAAAGAGTTTTCACTTTGAAGAAATTTTTAACAACTGATGTTACAATACAAAGAGTTAGATGTTGTCTTGATATTTGTTAAATTGTATATATTGAGAAATAAATGTTAAATTAAAAAAAAGTGTATTATAAAAAAAACAAAACACAAAAAGTACTGAAAATTGGTACCGTTGACTACCGGATATTGGTACCGAATCAATTCAAATGCCAAAGGTAACCATCCCTAGTGTTCACACATTGTAAAAGCTTGGACAGGAAATTCTCCTTACATGATTTTTTTACTGTACATAAATAAAATATATTGGATGGATGGATAAATAAAATACTCTCAAACACACATGTCAACAAATCTAGTCGTTGTCAGTAAAAAAAACTTTTATTCTGCAGAATTGTTTATATTGAAAAAAGACTTCTGTTAGCTTGCTTCATGTTGGATTTTCCTATTTGACTCACTGGCGCCGCTAGTGGTTGGAAGTGGAACTGCAGCCACCATCATTGTTCTTGGGCAAGGACCAGTGTTGTACTTTTACTCACGTATCACTTTGAGGTACTTTATACAACTATCTTATCATGAAATTACTTTGGTAAAAGTTAGTCTCCTTTAGAAGTATTACTTGAGTAAGAGTCTTTAAAGTATCTGATTTTAATTATACTTAAGTATCAAAAATAAAAGTATTGAGTAAAAATAAGCGGTCAGGTTTTTCAAAATTATGTTTATTGGGAGGTGATTTCTGCAAAAAATATTTTTCTCTAAAGGCGTGCAGCTGTGATTGTGTACAATATGGTGTCAGAATGGAGTATATATTTATACTTCTCATCCAACTACAATTAAATTCACTCTTTCCAGGAGGCAGAATTTATCAGGGAAATATTTTTTTAACAATGAGCCAAAATGAAATGGGAGTAATGACTTTCTACTTCTTACCTTGTTTAAAAATGTAAGAAGTAGAAGTAAAAAGTAAGCTGAAAAATAATTACTCAAGTATAAATTTAGGTTATCTGTACTTTACTTAAGTACAGTAACAAAGTATTTGTACTTAGTTACTTTACAACTCTGGTGAGGACAGATAAGTGAAAGGAAAGAGCCACTTCAGGGGTCAATCAGATTTCAGATATTGCCAATGCCCCTGTGGCCCCGCCCCTAGAACCGTCCCTGACTTCAACACCACCTAACTTTAAATTAAACTTTCTGAGCTGTAACCTGAAATGATCATCTTTGCAGATTCAGCTTTATGAAGACTTTGCAAAGTCCAGAGCCAAGGCCAGTGTTGAGGACAGCATCTCTCTGGCCTCTAGTGAAGAAGAGGAGAAGCCCAAACTGAAGGCTACAGGTCATGTCTTTCAGGTATGTTTTTATTTATTTGTTTTAGTTTTTTTAATATATGTGACCCGTCACATCGAAACGAGGATTAAGTCTAAAAGTGCTATATGGAGAGAGAGGCAGAGATAGTGTTTTGATTAAAACACTAACAGAAATTACATTTCTTTAAAATATAACAAATGAATGCCTTATCAGTGTTTCATGTTAATGAACTGTGTGAAATATGATCATAAAAATTTTGAAGCATTTTTTTGAGAGGTAGCAACAAAAGAAACAGATTTAGAGGAAAAAAATCCCTCTAAATTTTGAGATTTTCCCTGTGAGTTAGCATGTTTTTGATTCTTTCTAGCTGGGAAATGTCAATATTTATTTGAGATTTCCTCTTCATAATGAAATTCCTCATTAAAATGACATAAAATTAGGATCCAGGTATCAAATTGTAGTTTTTAAAGCAGGAATCTAAAAACATAATTTGGTCATTTTGACTAAAATTGAGTTAATTCTCACTTTGATATGATGGCTTACATATATCCTACATTTTGACCCGTTTATCATTAAAACTACCTGGTCTTATGTATTTAACGCAGTGCTATTGTTGTCTCCATGTTTCCAGGCGCTGCAGTATCTGCGTAAGCTGTGCAACCATCCCAGCTTGGTTCTGACCCAGCAGCATCCAGAGTACAAACGCATCACTGAGCAGCTGGCGGCTCAGAACTCGGGCCTCCGTGACATCCAGCACGCGCCCAAACTGTCGGCTCTGAAGCAGGTAACGTGACCGGAGGGGTGGAACTCCTCTGCGGTGCGGCGGCTTTGTTTCACACTGTGGTTCTGACCCGTTTCAGCTGCTGCTGGACTGTGGTCTGGGTGGAGGATCAGAAGGAGCCACAGAGGCAGTGGTGGCTCAACACCGCGTGCTGATATTCTGTCAGCTGAAGAGTATGCTGGATATCGTAGAACACGACCTGCTGAAACCCAAACTGCCGACAGTGACCTACCTGAGGCTGGACGGCAGCGTGCCGGCGGGTCAGCGCCACTCTATTGTCTCCAGGTCAGCAGAACCTTTTAATTTAAAATAAAAATAATTACATGTTGAATAAACTCAAGCCGCCTTTTCCTCCTCAGGTTTAATAACGACCCATCGATCGACGTGCTGCTGCTGACCACACATGTTGGTGGTTTGGGTTTGAACCTGACGGGGGCCGACACCGTGGTGTTTGTGGAGCACGACTGGAACCCCATGAGGGACCTGCAGGCTATGGACCGGGCCCACAGGATCGGACAGGTACCGGTGTCAAACCCAGGCTGTAACTGACTCCTGCAGAGAGAAAACACAGCTGCTGTGAACTGACTCCTCCTCTGATTGGTGCAGAAACGGGTGGTCAACGTCTACAGGCTGATCACCAGAGGAACCCTGGAGGAGAAGATCATGGGTCTGCAGAAGTTCAAGATGAGCATCGCCAACACCATCATCAACCAGGAGAACACCAGCCTGCAGAGCATGGGCACGGAGCAGCTGCTCAACCTGTTCAGCCTCGACACGGTGAGGAGGAGGAGAGGGGGAGGAGGATCAGTGTGAGGATAGGAGAGAGGAGGAGGAGGAGGAGACAGTGAGGATCACTATGAGGCTCCTAAGGCTCCACACATGAGTCCACGTTAGCTCCAAACCTGTTGTTAAACTTTGTTTTCGACCTGTTTCAGGATGATAAAGGAGACTCAGGGGAGCAGGCATCTTCAGCCTCAGGGAAAGCCTCCATCAAGTCTGTTCTGGACGGCCTGGGGGAGCTGTGGGACCAGCAGCAGTACGACACCGAGTACAACCTGGACAGTTTCATGCACTCGTTGAATTAGTGGTGATCAGAAGGCAGAGCGGCTCCTGGCCTCTGCCTGAAGAGAAAACGTCTCGCAGCAATAAGAAAACACAGCCAGAATAGGAACTCTGTATATTTTATAGCTATGAAATGAATCTGCAGGAACGCTGTTACAGCATTACTCCCTTCACTTTATCAGACATTTACTTCTGAAGCATCTTCTGAAGCTGCTGAGTGAGCAGCTCAACCCTCTGCAGTGTTAGTTTACATCAGCTCCAGTAGTTTGGCTCATGGTTCCAGGTATAATTTATCCTTACAGCAGCAGGTGCTGCTTTTACAGCCTGCTGCAGTTTTTGCACTTCTCTTTACCAGAGTACACAGTGTTAGGACCACCTCCTGTACCACCACACACCCATCTCAAAGTCTTAAACATACTGCTGTACCCGGCCGCGGCTGTCAGCGCCTCCAAACAGACGTACAGAAAACCTGTGGCCTAGGACAGGTTGTTGGAGTCTCCTTCTTGCGGTGTTTAAAAGGAACATGGAAAAGCACCGCCGGACCCGAAATAGGAAGGTCCGAAATAAACTGGTATCTTTAACTCTGCAAGTATTTTAAAATAACTATAGATTGTACATATTTCTGTAATTGCTGCTTTTTTGTTTATGATGGTGGAATTGTAATAAATTCTACAAACATTTGAAGTATTTTGCTTTGCTTTGAACTGCGACGGTCAGCAGGTGGTGCTGTTGTAACGTTTGACTGTAGAGGAACAAGATGACATTTTTACTTCAGTCCATAATAAACTAAAGGAATCTGCAGAGATTTATTTTTGGATCAGTTCAGGGTGGTACTTTTAACAAGTTCAAAGTCAAAAAAGATGAAGCTTTTAGAAAACTTGAACAGAATTTCAAAATATAGACAAATAAGTCCTCTAGTCCAGTAGTTCCCAAACTTTTCAGCATTTGACCCCAAAATACCAGCAGCAGAGACCTGAGCCCCCAGCTGTTGTCGACTGATAAACACTGTTTTCACGTCAAATAAACAAGAGCATATAACATTATTTATTACGTTATTTTTGTCCATTTTAAGTACACTAATATTATTATTTTGGAACAACAAAGGCAACAAATGTTATTTTTTTAGTGTAATTCAGAAAATATTTTCAGGACCCCATTGTGGGTCCTGATCCCGACTTTGGGAACCACTTCTCTAGTCTGATTCTTCCATATGCTGCTGCTTCTGGGGTTAAATGTCACCTTCAGCATCGCCTGTGTTTTTGACCCCAGGACAGCAGCGAGGTTAAATTGACTTTAGCTTTTCATTATCTAAAGGCAGGATTCCCACGGGTCCTTTGAAATCCTTGAAAATTTGTGAATTTGAAAAAAATGATTTCAAGGCCCTGGAAAGTTTGTGAAAACAGCCATAAATTACACTTGTCCTTGAAAGTCCTTGAATATATTTTGGGGATTGAAGTTCTCTATTATGCAACTGATTTTTGTCATCTGTAAAAAATAATTAAAATATTAATAAAATTTAAAAAATGTACATTTTTTTGCAGTGGACAAGTCAGGATTACAGTAAACTGAGGTGGTTTTCAACAAATAACGTGAGCCATAGTAATACTTTTATCCAATCAGAGCAGAGTAGGGCGAGTGGTTCTTTCTGAGCCCAGGTGAAGCACCACATCTGGACATGTTCACATCTCCTCCCAAACTGAGCTGCTGAACATCCAAGGACATAATTACATGTTCATGTATTGTAGATATATATGTAGGGAATAGATTTAATCTACTTTCTTTTATTGATTCTGACTCAACAATTTATAAATCCAGTTTTTCATTGAATTTACATGATATTAAACCGGTTTATTGGTAACATTCTGCAGTAGGTAATTGCTGCCACGCGTGGCTCTTGAATTTGTGGAAATTGGTACTGGAAAGTCCTTGAATTTGATGTTGACTAATAAGGTGTGGGAACTCTGTAAAGGGTCTAATTTAAGTACAAATTGTAATTTTTTAGTCACTTTAGGAGTCTGCAAACCCATCAGAAAGTTTTGTAGCTTTTTATTTCTTTACTTGACACACCAAGAAAGAAATTTACCAAAATATCAAAACAAAATGTGTATAGAGGTCCAAATTTAATACAGTAACAAGGATTAGCTAAGTTTACAGCCTGAGCTGAACCTTGAACAGAAAAACTGAATACAAATCAGTTTTTTCTCTTTGAGCCTTCAGCCTTTCTGTTTTAGATCAGGATCTATTAATGGCCCGTTGAGTTGAGAAAAACCATTACCTGAGGTCTGTAGAGCCCCATTTCTGTTAGCAATTTGCTAATAAAACATGTTAGATGAAAAGACAGCATAGTGATCATAACTAACATTTCTGTGGAAATATTTGATGTATAGTTTTACAGTAAAAAGAAACTAAATCAACCCTTGAACTTTAAACTATAGTAAAACCTGAATATTTTGCTAACACCCAGCCTCTTATTAGCATAGCTTATCACAAAGGAAACTTGGATCATTGGCTAAGAACGCAGCCACATGTTGGGCCTGTATGGGTTGGAAATGGGCTAAAAATGGTTTCCTACCTGTTTTTCCATGTCTAACCAGTTAATAAACCCAAGTAGATCCACCATGTTTAACTCATCTACTCCATTTAGGCCTACAGAGTCCAAATACTTGAGTACTTTCTGGTACTCCACAAAAGTTGAGAACCGTTCTTCTGAACCTCTGATTTCCTCAATGATCTGAGTAAAAGTAAATAATATACAAACATAACACTGTTGATGTTCTTAAAATATATTAGAAATGAGAAACAGAAAACACAAGTTATACAAGCTCATATTGACTGTAATACACTGTATCTCTACATTTACATTCATCCCTAAACACAGTCACTCGTGTCAGTGTCTGAACTGCAGAAACATTTATTGTCTGTTTTCTGTGAAGATATGAAAGTCAAGCTCAGTGATAACAGTTAGTGGTATTGTTTGTTTTCAAAATTTCCATAATCATAAATATACGCTTCATTCTGACATTTTATTTTTTCATTTTATTGCCCATTCACTGTTTACACTGTAAATCATACATCACCAATCTATATCTCTGAGTTGTTTTTGTTTGTGGATTATTTTCACACTAATGTAAGCAACATGTCAACACATAAAGCTCCGCATTTCAAGAAACAAGACAGTTTGGAGTACAAAGTTTTGTTTTTCTCCCAACTTTAAAATAAAATGAAAAATGAACAAATGAAAAAATTAAAGTATTGAAAAAATTAATTTATTCAAAGTAAAAATACAAAATAACATTGACCAGATATGAAAAATCTCTCCCTCAATGGTTGAGAAATAAGAAAAATATCAAATAAAATAAAAAATGTAAATGTTTACCTTCTTTTTTTAGCAAAACTTTTTAAAAAAATAATGAAAAATTTCAGTACAAAGGCTACATCACTACTTGAAGGTACGAGCAGGTAAAGTAGGTAAATACACAGTAGAAAATGGTTTTAGTGGATCACAATGAAAATAAATCTGCAATAAAGATTTATGCTTTTTTTTCTTTTCTTTTCTTTTCTACAAACGGTACAAACAGTATTGCACATTACAACAAAGAATCAAGGGTTTTAGCTTTAAGAAAAAAAAGGACTAATTCAAGTGTTGCGTGAGTAGAAGGCCACCAGTCGATTGATGCACCTTGGGGCTGGGGGCTTTTAATACAGTTCAACTATCCCGTCTGCTTTGGGTTAAAAGAATATTTAGGATGTTTTGAAGCAGGGTTCTATAAAAGTTAAGGAACAATCATATTTTTCTAAGTTTCTCAATTTTTGCCAACAGCTTTATTTTTAATGGCCTCAGTTTAGAGAAATCTAATGAAGTTGGAAAAAATTACCTGGAATGCCAACCAACGTTGAAATTTGGACAAAGTTTCCTGACCAGTAAAAAAAACAGGATAGTTACTAAAGAATTTTACGTCAAAATTCCCAATTTTTCACAAGTTCTTAACTGAAAAGGTCTATGTCTACATGCATCATATCTACAGAAATGTCTACATGTACTGTAGCATACCGACATGTCAACGTGTACCGTAGCATACCGACATGTCTACGTGTACCGTAGCATATGACATGTCTACGTGTACCGTAGCATACGACATGTCTACGTGTACCGTAGCATACGACATGTCTACGTGTACCGTAGCATAC
>JAUBOC010000091.1:1707733-1719419 GCA_032275365.1 Anablepsoides cearensis | reverse complement strand
AGTTCTTGTTTAGTGGATTAGCATTAGCAGAGCTAAAGTTCTTGTTTAGTGGATTAGCGTTAGCAGAGCTAAAGTTCTTGTTTAGGGGATTAGCGTTAGTTGTTTAGCTGTTCCCACAGCTGAAACATAAGAAACAAACACCCTGGTGATGACTGAAGACAAATCAGTAGCTCCTAGCTTGACTCGTGACGTCTCGGTTGGAGTTTTTTGTGAAAAGCTAGCGGGACAAACGGCGGGGAGCGTACTTTATGATGTGCTTGATCTGAGGCAGCAGCGTGGCCTCCAGCGTGACGTTGTGAGCGTTGAGCAGGTACAGCCGGAACTCGTCGAAGAACATCTCGTTGCCCTCCTCGTACTGACCGTAGTTCTTGGAGTGCTCCTTCTGGATGCAGTGGTTGGTCAGGTGGCTGGTTATGTCCTGGAGGTCAGAGCTGTTGTAGGGTTCTGAGGAGGTCCGCAGCACGCCCTCCCGGTACAAATAGATGTTATACTGGTGGTCCACCAACACCCAGCTCCTGTTGAAGCCAAAAAACAACAACCTGAGCTAAAAAGGTCCAACAACAGATGTCCGTCACTCATCAAAGACCTGCCTGATGTCGAACTTGCGATGGCCCGGTTCCAGCAGCAGAGGTCTCTCCAGGTACTTCTGGATCACGTGAACCTGACCCTGATTATCGATGTACTCCAGCAGCTGATTAGCATCATGGGATATAAGAATACCAGCACCTGTTGCAGGTGAGACACATGCAGACTCAGTGAGGGTAAAACACCGAACTGAAACTGATTAATCACGTTTTTGACCTTTAGCTCCAGCAGAGGACTTGGCGATCCACACAGATCCGTCGCCGCTTTCCTTTTTGGCGTGATAGGAGGCCAGGAAGACCTCCCGCTCGTCGGTTTTGGGATTGCTCTTCAGGTGGCTGATGCCGTTGGAGGCCGGAGCCACGGGGGTGTTGAGATTAGTGGGATAGATGATGTAGGACTCTGGGAACCAGCCGCTGGAGTCGGACAGCTCCGGGCTCGTCTTCACCAACCTGATGATGGAAGAGAAGAGGAGTCAGCAGATTTAAACCTCCTCCCTGGACTGCATTAAGGCCCTGTTTACACAGAGCTGGTTATCCTCCTGCTGTCAGAGTCTCAGTTATTACTGTAACATGAAGAGAATTACATTTATTCTCTACGTCTGCAGACAGCAGGAACATCACCAGATTTACAACTTTACTGATAACATCTCTACATTATCCTGAGGTGTGTGGATCCTGCCAGTTTGCGACTTTTACTTCCTGTTTACTTCCTGTTTACTTCCTGTTTACTACACACATGCATCTGACGTAATTGATTCGCTTCAAGCCAGTTGATGGAAACACGTCTGATTCGCATTTCTTCATTTTTTCCTTTTTGCGAAATTTTAAAAATTTGCTCAAAATTCGAAATAAAATTGGCCGAAACACAAAGTTTCTTCTAAGCTAACAGTAGCCTTAATGCGACTATTAGTGACGTACGTCTGTTAAAACTCAGGCCACGAGCATCACTTCCAGCTCCTGCCTACTGCATGTTGTTTTTAGTGTTAGAACTAGAACTAAACCATGAAAAAGTCATAAAAGTTAAAATATCTGTGAGCTGCTGGTATAAAACCTGAGTTCTGTTGTTTTGTTGTTTCCACTAAGCAGCAGGTACAAGAGTTAGATTTTCTCCATTTTCCTCTTGATGAGGAGTTAAAACAACAATAGATGGTGGTTATCTGCAGAGAAAACTTAGCTTTAAAAGCTCAGGTTTATAGTCAGCATTTTAAACCTGAGGATGTTCAAGAGTCAGAGTCTGAAATAAGATGGAGATGAAAGAATGGAGCTTTACAATTAACCCCTTCACTGCCAGGACCTGAGAGAGCCTCCAGAGGACAGTGAGGAGGAAGTGAACACAGATTCTTCACAAGGTGTGTGTGTGTGTTATGAAATTATTTTATCATGAGTTTTATGCAAAAGCAGAAACTTGTTAGTGTTTATTACAGTGTAGACACAACCAAAGCCCCTCCCCCTCGTATATAAAAAATACGGACGTACTTGAACAGAAGCCCGTGGCATAGAGGCTATTACAATAAATTACAGACAGCAGAGTGTTTTTCTGTTACTCACACTTTGTAGCTTGTAGGAAAAAACACAAAAACAATCCTAGGTCCAAACAAACTTTAGTTTATTCCCCAGGATCAGACGTAACTGTGATCATGAAGCCGCTGCAGGATCAGAGCAGCTCGTCTCAGGGTTGCCAGATAAAAAACAAAAACTTTTTTTTTTCTTCTCTCTGTCTTTTTTCGTGCATATCTTCACCAAACACAACACACACCTTATCTTACAACACTCTCACTCAGCATTTACTACTAATTAAGAACTCCTGAGGTTCAGCTGTGTTGAACCAGGGCAGCACCTAAAACATGCAGGACACCGGGCCATGAGGACAGACTTTAGACACCACTGTTTGAAAAGAACAATTAAACACTTTACTACGTCCCATTTGGCAACCCTGCCTGGTTCTATGTGTACATTGTTATATATCACATGTTTATAGTGTTTTTGTTGTTTTTCTTTTATTTATCTTTCTTTATTTCACCCTCTCCTGTATTGAGCTGCAGTAATGTGCAAATGTCCCCCCTGTGGGATCTATAAAGTTTTATCTTATCTTAAACGTGTGATTTTTTTTTTTTGTGTATTCACCCCAGTAAACATCAGCAGGTCTCGTGTAAACAGGGCCTGAGACAACAGGACAGGTTAGAGACTCACTTGACCAAAGAGGCCTTTCTGCACAGCTTGTCCGCTCCTCTGTAATAATTCACCAGCTGCACCAGTCCCGGTTCATGGCCTGGAAAACCAATTAAACAGAATTTAATTCAGTTTACTCAAACACACACATCAGTAAAACCATCCGAGCTCAGAGCCTGAAAACACGACTTACCGAGACGTCCAAAGGGCAGTCTGTTCCTCTCTCCCAGCATTAGATTGAACCTGGGATTGTCTTTCTTCAGCTTCCTCCACTGACCAGTGGAAAGGAGCATTTTGGAAACTTCAGCATAAACAGAGCTGTTATCATCCCGGCTAACAAAGGTGAAGATGGGAGGATTCATGACGTCACGCTGTAAGAGTAATAACTGAACTGAACGTGTTACTAACTTGTTTTTTTCCAGCTATCTGTGCGGGTTTGTGTTCAGCAGACAGCTGGGTGAGGGTTATCTCTGCTGTCTGCGCCCTGATGATGAGGATGAGTCAGTCATATTTTTACTCCACAGTTCACTCAGCAGCTTCAAGCTAACAACTATTAATGTCAAAAAGAGATTAATAACTGATATTATTGGAAGTATTGCCTGCTGATGAGCGCATAAAAGCCTTCAGAGTGCCCCCAGACAGGGCGTGACCTCCCGCAGCTGCCGCCGGCTCCTCCTGGGGCTGGTCCAGTCCTTACATCCCGTCCTGACTTCAGCTAACGGCTAACTCTGCGGCTAATTCAAAACGGCCGCCCGCGAAACTCTTCCGTCACGCGCTCGTTCTTCCGGTCCTGTTGGCATTAATAAAATATGATAGTTGAGTTTGTAATAAAAGCACCGGATCATAAACACACCGCATTATTCCGCTAGCGGCCGGCGTGTGGCTTTTATTATTTGAAGCTCAGAGGCATATCCGCTGTCGACAGGGATAAACACTGCTGGAGGATTATGGGTAATGTAGTTTACGCTGTCACTGACGTCACACGTCGTTGACGTTAGCCGTTTTTGGATATGTTATAAAATAATTACGGGGTAAGTTAATCCTTTATTTTGTCAAAGTGTAATTATTTAGCAAAATTATCCTTATATTGGAACCCTGGCTATGTCCATTTTTTGGTAAGAAACTACATTTCCCACAATGCAACGCGCTGAGGCGTCCCGTTCACTTTCTGTTGTTTTCTACATTGAGGCCAGAAGATGGCGGTGTTTGATTTTACAATAAACTTCTAGAGTCTGGTGAGCCATATTCTGGATTTTAAAAAGTTTTTTTTTTTTACTTTATTGCGAAAATACAAATCTTACAAGCATATACTTCTTAATCAAGAACATTGGTTCATTGAAAATTGAAACAAGGAACATAAAGAAACTATAATATGAAACAAGAAAGGACAATTGCATTATAGCATTACAATAGAAAATATACATAGAGCATATTAAAGTTTAAACTAAACAGTATAAATACTGTAAGGGGTTTTAATCATTAACATTTAAATATGTGCCAAAAATCAAATTGGACATACAATTATGGAGAGCAGCGTTCTTTGTCTCAATCATTTTCAAAGATTTTAAGTGAAGTGACATTTCTTTTAGATAACATAGAATGTTAGGAGTCATTTTCACAAATTTACATTGGTGCAAATAATATTTAGCCATAAGGATCAGGTTATCCATTATACTTATCTTTTAAGGAAGCTTATGTATAAATTTATTTGTTGACTAAATGAGTCTAATAATAGAATTATCTACTGTTGACTAACATATAGTGCAGTGAGATATTCATTTGTATATTGAAACATTGACTGCCTCCTGAAGGATTAGGAGTGTTTTTTTTTTATGAATTTTTATGTATTTTTACTCTTTGTTCTTTTATTATTGATTGTTTATTTATGCAATTTGGACTATGAGTCTGTAATAAATCCATCTATCTATTTATCTATAAAATCCAATTTTGTGTCCACAGTATTAATGCCAAATGTAATATTGTTGTATGTTAAAGTTGGAATATTTAAATAATTGGCCAAAAAACAATTATTTAGATGTTGCATAGTTTCTATATCAAATTGACAGAAAGAACAATCACTTGGCTCAATATTTAATTTTAGTATCAAGTATTCTTTACATGGTATATTTGAAATCTTTAAATGTACTTATTTTGCTTTTGGTGGTAAAGGGAATTTTAAATAGTTGCATGATCTAATTTTCTTACATTAAAATAAAAATATTTGAGTATATTTCGTTCTTTCAAAAGGAAAGGGAAATTCTTTTTGATGATAAGTGTTGGATTTTAAAAACTTTTAAAGTCAAACATGGTTTTTACATGTTTAGGACTCTTTTTACGTGGAACTTGTTAACGCGGCGCAGGGATACAGAACAGGTACGAGCGGCTCCTGCGCGCAACAGTTTGTTAAAAGTTTTGGGTCCCGTTCCAATATTTTTGTCGGGTGATTATTGGTCACCCGAGTTTTCGCTTTATTTTTATTTTTATTGTTTTTCTTTCATCAGACATCTCTCGTGTGTTATTTAAACATTTTATTGTTTTCTCTGGTTTCTCCAAATTCCCTGAAGCGGTACTGAAAATGAACAAGTTTATTTGAGAACGGAGTGGGACGAGACAGGAAGTTGTGTTGTTGTGGCAGGAAGTGGAAGAAATACATGGCGGGAATATCAGTAGCAAAGAATACAGCGTTCTGTCACTGATTTATGAAATATAAATATAAAGTTGTTGTTTGTGTAGCAACTTTATGAATTATAACATCGAACAAAGATAACGATAAAGTAAGTGAAGTCACGTCCGCTGTCTTTATTTCTTGTTTTTAGAGTTTTCTGTAAATAGTTCAGTGTTTATCTGTTATCTGCAGCTGTAACATAAGTTTTTAAGCTAAATAACTGCTTTGTGTTATATTTATAACAGTTTACCCCGCGGGTCTGTTAGTTTGAGATGTCACAATTCAATATTTTTAAATGTTTGGCCTTAATTACTCTGTAAAGTCACCTGGCCAGACCCTCCAGGTGTTGGAGGAAGCTACTTCAATTAATGCTCAAACTTTTTATAACAAACTAAATTACAATTTATTAGTAAAAATGTGGACCGAGTACTGAAAGACTTTATAAATAAATTAGGTAATATGAAGCAGAACAGATGTTAAAATCTAAAAAACTGTCCCCAATGGCTGCAATTATAACTCTTAAACAAATGTTAAAATTAACAATTTAGTAGCTTAAAGGTTAAATGGCAAAAACAAAAAGTTAAAATCAGAGAAACTATTGTTTACATTTAGTCAAACTGTAGCTCAAAGCTAAAATCTGTCAACTGTTTAAGCTAGGATTGACTAAACAGTAGTCAAAAGTTACAGCTAAAAATCACTAGCAAAAAGCTAAAGTTAACAAAACAGTACCCATATGCGTAATTTAGCAAAACCATAGCTAAAAGCTAAAACCTGCAACTAGTTTTAGAAGCTAGGATTGGCTAAACAGTAGCCAAAACCTACAGCTTAAAATCCTTAGCGAAAAGCTAAAATTTGCAACCTGTTTTTGAAGCTAAACTGTAGCCAAAAGCTACAGCTAAAAATTATTTAGCAAAACCATAGCTAAAAGCTAAAACCTGCAACTAGTTTTAGAAGCTAGGATTGGCTAAACAGTAGCCAAAACCTACAGCTTAAAATCCTTAGCGAAAAGCTAAAATTTGCAACCTGTTTTTGAAGCTAAACTGTAGCCAAAAGCGACAGCTAAAAATTATTTAGCAAAACCATAGCTAAAAGCTAAAATCTGCTAGTAGTTTTTGAAGCTAGGCTAGGATTGGCTAAACTGTTGCCAAAAGCTAAAGCTACAAATCAAAGTTAAAGTCAACAAACCAGTACCCTTAAGCTTCATTTAGCAAAACCATAACTAAAAGCTAAAACTAGTGTTTGAAGCTAGGATTGGCTAAACTGTAGCCAAAAGCTACACTTTCAAGTTAAAGCTAAAATTAACAAAACTATAGCCTTAAGCTGAAATAAGCAAAACTCAAATATGTAAACCATTGAGAAAAGCTAAATTAAGCTAAACTTTAGCTAAAAGCCTAAACTAACTGAACTAAAGCTAAAATCTGATAAACATTGATTATATTTACATTTAACACAAAAACAAACAGATAAAACTGAAAACAAAGTGATGTTTGGGAACCTCTTCATGTTTAATTATGTTTATCAGAATTAGTTTATGTTTAATAATGTTTATCAGAATTAGTTTATTTATTAGACATCATATTAAATCACAGCGTTCCTTCAGTAAATGCTCGTGTTCCACCGTCCTTCCTGCCACAGTTGTTGGTTGTTACTGTGAGGGGATGCTGGTCCTAATTTGGCTCCACATGTTGATGAATTTTAATCAGAGTTTCTCTAAAATCTGCTCTGAGCTTTCTGAGACAGAAACCTGCAGGTCAGCTGGAATATTTGCGTGTTGTTTACCGAGGTCATGTTTTTTTAATACCTTCTGTTTCCTCTCCTCCGGCAGGCATGAGCGGCGCCGCGCACCTGGAGGACTGGCAGCGGAGGTCCTTCGACATTTCATCTGGCAGCTGCACACCTGAACAGAAGGCCGAGGCCTACCGTGCCCACATCCTGTCCATTCAGTATGCATCGGCAAGCGCCCAGCTCTCTCAGGCCGCCGCCGCCGGGCTGCTGGGGACCTACGCCGAGCTCTACGCCGCCGTGCTGGACTCGGACGACGCGCGCGCGGGCCTCAACAACTACGCGGAGAGCGCGCTGCACCTGGCCCGCGGTCAGAGGAACCTCAGCGACAAGTGGGAGTCGTCGCTCAGCATGGAGAGCGTGCTGCGGACCCCCTCCGTGCAGAGGATGATTCAGGCAAGTGCGGGGAGCGAGGGGCTCGGCGCGGCGCCGCCAGATGTTGACGTAGCCGTGGGACAGGAAAGCAGAGTCGGCCCCCGCGTTGTTTCCTGTCCCACCGCCAGGTCAGAGACCGCGTGGTTTAGAGCTGCGGACAGCAGCGCCAGCAATCTAACTAATATATCAGCTGAGAGACCCGGGGTCTCTGCCGGGGGCTCGGGGGGTCCAGACTCAATCTGTCCTCCTCCAGTTCAAACACAGTCTGTGTTCAGAAACTTCTCCTCAGCTTTACCACAAGGGAACGCTTTCCCTCCAGGACAAAACCTCCAGTCCTCCTCGTTTTCCTCCTCAAACCCGTCTAAACGAAAGAACTTCTACAATCAGGACAGTGGGAGGGGCCAGCACGGTGGGAGGGGCCAACACGGCGGCCGAGGAGGAGCTGAACCTGGAACGACCTTCCGGTCGGCCCGAGAGCAGTTCCTCGTGGACCAGCAGAGGAAACATTCCTCCAGAGCTCCGCCCCCTGCCGCCGCCTCGTTCGTTAAGAAATCTCTGGGGGCCAATCGGCCTCGGGGGGCCTTCTCTAAATTTGTGTCGCCCGTCGCTCGTCAGGAGGAGGAAGACGGCGCGGCGGCGGCGGGTCGGCAGCCCGATACTGAAGTCGTGGACGAGCGCCTGAAGAACTTTGAGCCGAAGATCGTGGAGCTGATCATGAGCGAGATCATGGACCACGGGCCTCCGGTGGTCTGGGACGACATCGCGGGTCTGGAGTTCGCTAAGACCACCATCAAGGAGATCGTGGTCTGGCCCATGCTGAGGCCAGATATCTTCACGGGTCTCCGAGGACCCCCCAAAGGCATCCTGTTGTTCGGCCCCCCGGGAACCGGGAAAACCCTGATTGGGAAGTGCATCGCCTGTCAGTCAGGAGCCACCTTCTTCAGCATCAGCGCCTCCTCGCTCACGTCCAAGTGGGTGGGCGAGGGCGAGAAAATGGTGCGGGCTCTGTTCGCCATCGCCCGCTGCCACCAGCCCGCCGTCATCTTCATCGACGAGATCGACTCCCTGCTGTCCCAGAGGACGGACGGCGAGCACGACTCGTCCCGCAGGATAAAGACGGAGTTCCTGGTGCAGCTGGACGGCGCCACCACGGCGGCGGAGGACCGCGTCCTGGTGGTGGGGGCCACCAACCGGCCCCAGGAGATCGACGAGGCGGCCCGCCGGCGCCTGGCCAAGCGGCTCTACATCCCGCTGCCCGAGGCCGCCGCCCGCCGCCAGATCGTCGCCAACCTGATGGTCCGGGAGAAGCAGGGGCTGACGGAGGAGGAGCTGCAGAGCGTGGTGAGCGCCTCCGACGGGTTCTCCGGCGCCGACATGACGCAGCTGTGCAGGGAGGCCGCCCTGGGGCCCATACGCAGCATCCAGCTGTGCGACATCGCCACCATCACCGCCGAGCAGGTCCGACCCATCCTCTACAGCGACTTCCTGGAGGCTCTGAAGACCGTCAGACCCAGCGTGTCCAGCAGGGACCTGGAGCTGTACGAGGACTGGAACCAGACCTTCGGCTGCGGACGTTAGACGTCATGAAGCTCCGCCTGAAGGTCGTTGACCTCTGAGTCTGACAGCAGAGAACAGATCTGTGACTTTAAATTATTATTATTAAAAACTAAAGAGTTCAGTCAGACTTTATGAAACTTTACCTTCATTTGTTCTACAGATGAGCTCAGTTATAAAACTCAGTTTTCAAATTATTCTTTAAATAAACTAATAAAATCTGACAAATTCCAACATGATCAAACTGATGTTAAGTCATTAATCTGTGAGGAATAAATCTGACATTTACCAAAAAACTCAAATATTTACAGACATGAGTTAAAGACTAAAGATTAAACGACACCTGGATGTAAGAAATGATGTCACTCAGGTAAGTTCACCTCATGCAGCCATGTTGCTCCTTTCATCTAACTTTATCACTCTATATAAAAAATGTTGCTTTTTTATTTGAATTTAAGAGTCTCCAATAAAAAATGTTTTTCTTCATATTTCAAAACTAATTCATTTTTTTCTTGCAAATGTAAGTTTGAGTTTTTTCCATAATTTTTCATTTATTTATTTTAAAAGGAGCTCTAATTAGTTTTTTTTAACAGTTAACAGAACATTTAAATGTTAAATACACATGTTGGAATTCTCAATATCAACACAAATTAAAAGTTTAAACTTTTACAAACTGTTGGATTTTTTTTTTGTTTCTCTGAAAATTTAACACAATTTTTCAGTTATTTGTATTTTTACATTTGTAAAATCAGCTGTTTGTGTTTTAAGTCATATTTAATTAAGTTCTTGTCTAATAGTTTTATGCATAAAGTCATTTCATTTAAAATGAAACAAAAAAACTAATTAATAAAGCATAAAAAATATTCCATCAAACAAATAAATGTCCCCATGAAAGGAAACAAAATCAAACATTTTAGCATGTCTTACATATTTATTTATTAAAAAATAATTTTACTTTATATGTTTCAGGATTTATTATAAACAATTAAAAACATTTGTTCTAGTTTTATTTTGTGACACTTTTATTTTGTAAAGCTACTTTACTTATTCAGTGCTGAAGCAAAGCAGCAGGATTAAAACGCAAAATAAGTACAGAGACCAAAAATAAAACAATTTGATGAAACATCTGATAGAATGAAAACTAAATCATGAACTGTAAATAAAACAAGAAGGAAAAATTGGACTCTTTTAGTTCACGACAAGAGAAAAGGATTCAGGTCTTTGTCTCTGCTGGACTGATGTTGATACAGTTTTTAGGAAACCATCACCTGAAGGATGATGAGGATGAAGGTGTTGTGGACATGTCCAGCTGGGAGGAGACGCTCGTAAAGAGGGGGAGTGGTCTCATCCTCAGAAGGGGTGTGGTCTAATAATCAGAGGGGGTGTGGTCTAATGATCAGAGAGGGGATCTTCAGCCTGCCTGAAGTCTGGTCCTGAAAGATTCCTGAGTCTGGATTTCCTAATCGGATTCCAGGAAAATGGGTAACTCTCAGACCCTCATGGTCTGATGTTGTTGGACCCTCATGGTCTGATGTTGGGGGACCCTCATGGTCTCATGTTGGGTAACCATTGGACCCTCATGGTCTCATGCTGGCTCGTCTTCCTGATGTTCCCACAGATCTGGACTTTAGCTGCAACACGTCCAGCTTGATTTCAGGAAACAACAGTTTTCTACCAACTTTAATTTCAGCTGTTTGTTTGGGTTTAGTTAAGTTTTCTGAACACTTACAGACTTGTACTCTGCTCCTCAGGCCTTATAGGTTTTGAACATATGAAATTAAATTCTCATGTAAATTTGATGAGCAGATCTCTGAGACTCTGGACCAGCATGAAAAAGGACCTTCATTTATTTTTCATCTTTTTGTCGACTTCCTGATAAATATTTCAGAGGCGTGCGCCTGGCCCGCCTGCTGAAACTTTGTTCAATTAGCCAGCAGTGGCGGTCCACCCCCCCCTCTGTCCCCGTGGCTCCTCACAAACACCCCACCCCTCCCTCACAGCTGGACCGGGACAGATGCACAGAATTCCTCTGGTGCCGACAGGATCTAGAAGAGTCCAAGGAGTCTGAGCTGAGAAGAGAGCCATCTGCTGCGAGTTCATCTGAGACCTTTCTGATTGTTTGAAACATTTCTAACAGGATTTAAACTTTAAAAATGAAACCTCTGACCCTCCAAACATCCCTCCTCTAGCTGAGGAGTGGTGTGTAAGGCACTAATGAACCCCTATACCATCAGAGAGGCAGCTTATTGACCCGTGAGCTGAGGTTAGGAAGGATTTAAGAAGAAGCCGTCGACACTTTAAGTTTTATAACTTTACGTAAGTAAAAAATCTCTGGGGGCGGAGTTAAACAATTCAAACTTGTTCCAGGCCAGGGGCCAATTTCTGTCAATATTTAAAAAAATATTCTCAGAATGGGTGTTCTGAACTGTCATTTTATTGTGCTCAGTACAATGACAATAAAGGCCCCATCTATCCATCCATATCCACAGTATTCCTGAGAAGCTTATGTAGGCTGCCATGACAGTCACTAGCCCCGCCCACAGCCCTCCCGCAGGTT